>JABVCE010000016.1:600000-843176 GCA_014905635.1 Scenedesmus sp. PABB004
GCGTAACTGGAGCGCAGGGACGACCGATCGTGCACGCCAGCGCGCGCAGTGGCGATCATTCGACGACGACGTGGCCGCGAGCCGCGCATGCGTTGGGCGCACGCCGCCGCCGCCGCCGGCGCCCACGGCCGGCTCGGGGGCGTGCGCGCCGCCAAGAGATGGATAGGTAGAGGGACCAACGGGACCAACAGGGATCGTTTGTTGATGCAGCCGGGCGGGCGCTGCAGCTAGCAACAGCGGAGCAACAGCGGAGAGCGATGCGCGCAGCGCCGTGGCCATGCGTTGGGGCTGACTAAGCCTCGCTAGGCGGCAGCAGCGCTTTGGTGGGTGCGTCTCGCGCCTTTTCCCCGGCAAGCGACAAGCGAACAAAAACAAGGCCTGGCGGCGCCGCCGGCGCGCCGCACGTGCGCGCTCGCCGCGGTCAACGGCGGGGCGTCTCTCCGTGAGGGAGCAACGGGGCATGCATTGGTGGTTGTGGTTGTGGTGTGTGTGGTCGTGCAGTGCGTGCCATAGTACTCTATGCGGCGTCAACGTTGGATGCGAGCCTCCCAAAACCATAAGGGTTCCGAACACACGCGCGCGCGCGCCGCGGCTCCAGGCCCTCCGGGCCGGCGGCCTGCGGCGCGCTCCACCCCGCATCCCCCGCAGACGCTACGCCCGCCCGCCGCCGCCCCCTCTTTGACGCCACCCGCGTGCCCCCCATCACGCACGGCGCGGCAGTGCCACCGACAAGCACAGCGGCGCCGCCGGCCGCGGGCCGCGAGCGCCGCCGCCCCTCAACGCCGGGGCGCCGCCGCGGCGCGCGGCGCGCGCCGCGGCGCGCCGGGTCGCGCGCGCGCGCGTCACACGGTTTTCTTGGCGCCGCCGCCGCCGCCCGCGTTGGCCAGGGTGGCCAGGAAGGCCTTGCGGGAATACATCTCCATGCTGTGCAGCAGCAGGCAGGGCAGGCAGAGCCCGCCGCCGAGCAGCTGCACGTAGTGCAGCAGCGACGCGCCCGCGTGCGTGCGCAGGAGCAGCGCGCCGAGGAAGAGCACCTGGCACGGCACATACGTGGCCAGGCGCACCTGCATGCAGGCAATGCCCATGAGCTGCGCGAGCGCCACGGCGGGCATGCTCAGCGGCAGCCCGCCGCCGCCCGGCACGCCGAGCTGCGCCGCCAGCAGCACCGCGACCGAGCACAGGCGGCTGCCGGCGAGCAGCTGCTCGCGCCAGCGCACGTAGCGCGCCCGCCGCAGCGCGAGCAGCACGCCCGCGGGCAGGCTGGCGGCCATCATGCCGACGACGCCGAGCAGCGCGCGCGCGTGCGCGTCCGCCGCCGCGCCGCCCTCGCCGCCGGCGGCGCTGCGCTCGCCGCCGCCCGCGGCGCCGCGCTCGAGGCGCAGCCAGAGGCAGCCGCCCACGAGCAGGGCGAGCGCCTGGAGGGCGCCGTCCACAAATACCTTGCCGCTGTTGCTCCAGCGCAGGTAGCGCGCCTCGAGGCCCGGCTCCGCAAAGTGCAGCAGCGGCGGGCGCAGCGCGAGCGACGCGCGCAGCACGTACGCGAGCGCGCCCGCCGCGGCGGGCAGGTAGGCGGCGGCGCCCCAGCGCTGCGCGCGCGACGACAGCCACGCCGGCAACGATGCGCTCGCCCACGCCTGGCGGGCGGGCGCGGGCGCGGGCGCGGCGGCGGGCGTTAGCGCGCGGCTGCGGCGGGGCCGGCGCGGGCGCGTGCGCGCCGCCCGGCCAGCGCCGCCGACGTTGCTGGCGGCTCGCAGCGCGCGCACCTGCAGGCCGCCCAGGAGCGGCATCAGCATCACGCAGGCCAGCAGGCCCAGCAGCATGACCTGTTGGAAGCGGTGCTGCCGCCGCCGCGTGCCGCTGGCGCACAGCGCCTCGCCCTTGCCGCTGGCGCACAGCGCCTCGCCCTTGCCGCACGGCGCCGCGAGCGCGCGCAGGCCGCGCGGGCGCTGCGGCACGCGCGAGCTGTGCACGCTGCCCGGCGGCAGGCCGCCGGCGCACGCGGGCTCGTCGTCAAACGACTTGCCCGCGGGCAGCGCCGGCGGCGGCGCCCCGGCCGACGAGTCGCCCTGCAGCTCCGCGAGGCGCGTGCGCGCCGCGGCCTTCTGCACTGCGAGGTCCTCGTCCGTCTCCATCGTGAACGGCGGCGGCGCCGAGGCTGCGGCGCGTGCGGACGCGGGCCCCGCCGCCGCCGGCTCCCCGGCGGCCGCGCCGTCGCCGCTGCTCCGCGCCGCGAGCGAGGCCGCGGCGCCGGCGCTGCCGGCGAGCGCGTCGCGCACCGCCGCCATCGCCGCGGCCGCCGCCAGCGCCGGCGGCGCCAGCGAGTCGACGCTGCTGCCCTCGTCGCCGTCCTCGTCGGCCTCCAGCGGGTCTGGCAGGCGCACAAAGCTGCCGCTGCTCGCGCGGCGGCTGTGCGCGGCCGGCAGCGCCGCCGCGTCGGCGTCCAGCTCGGCGTCCAGCTGCTCCCGCAGCGCCACGTAGCGCTGAACGTCGTGCGCCAGGTACGCCTCCAGCCGCGACTCGGCGGTCTGCGGGACGGGCGCGGGCGGCCGTGGGCGCGTGCGCCGCGGCTCCGCGCGCGCGGGGCGCGGCGGCCGGCGCGCCCCGGCCGCAGCCCGCGCCGGCGCGCGGCGCGTGCAGCCCGCGGCGGCGCGCCTGCTGGTGCAGCGGGCGCGTGCGCGGCCGGCGCTTGACGGGGCCGAGCAGCAGCGCCGCGGGGGCGCCGGCGGCAAAGGCGGCCTCGGCGCCGCGCGGCGCGTGCTGGGCGGCGCTCAGGCGCGGCGAGTCATCGAAGAGAGAGATCTCGCCGCGCCCGGCGTTGAAGGCCTGCCAGAAGCTGGCCTCCACGTCGCTCGCAAAGACGGCGCGCAGCTGCGCCGGCGACGCGTGCTCCGCGGCGGCGGCGGCGCCGGCGCTGCACGGGCCGCCCCACGCCGCCGTCTCCAGGAAGAAGTCCACGGCGCCCGTCTGCTGCAGGATGGCGCCCTCCAGCTCCGCCTCGAAGCTGCCATAGCTGGTGCTGGGCGCCGAGCGCTGCGGGCGGCGGGGGGCGGGGGTGATGACGAGTGTGCACGCGTCCTGCTGCTCGCGCCACCCGCGCGCCCGCCAGGCGCGGCCCAGGTGCGGCAGCGGAGCCGGGGAGCGTCCAGCCGGGCGCTCGCCGGCCCCGGGCGCGCCCAGGGCGCGCCACCGCGGGCGCGGCGGTCGCCCCGGCGCCCGCGGGCCGCCCGGGCCCCTTTCCACGCCAGCCCGCGCCCGCTGACGCTCTCCCCGGCCGCCCCGCGCCGGCGGGCGCGCGCTCACCAGCACCATCGCGCCCAGTGTCGCCGCCCGCTGCCTGGCGGCCTCCTGGTCGCCGCCGACCGTCCCAGCATCCCGCTCGGGCGGGCGCGGAGTGAGCGGGACCCCGGGCGGCGCGCGCGGAGGCGGGCCGGCGACTTGAGCCCCGACACTCTCACGGCCCAGCTGGCCGCGGGCCTTCAGGGACGGGCCAGCACCGGGGCATCGCAGCGGCGAGCGACGAGCGCCGCCGCCGCGCCTGCGGCGGCCCGGGCGCGCCGCGCCGAGGGCGTCGAGCGCCGCCGTGCAGCGACGGCTGCGAGCGCTCGCCCCCGGCGGCGGCGATCGGCGGGCCCGGCCTGCTGCGACGCGGTGCACTGCCCCTGCACGAGGTTGGGCATCAGGAGGAGCGGGCGGCGGTCAATTACAACGCCGCCGCCGCCCGCGAGCGAGCGCAGCCGCGCTGCGCGTGCCGACCCCGACGCCCCGGGCGCCGCCCGCGCCGGCTAGCTCCCTTGCTCCCCGCCCGCTGCCTGCTGCTGCTGCTGCTCCGGCGGCGCCTGCTGCTGCTGCGGCGGCTGCGGCTGCGGCGGCGGCGCGCCGAAGCCGCTCCCAGCGGCGCGCGCGCGCTTGCCCGGCTCGCCGCCGTCGGGGCCGCCGTCGGGGCCGCGCTTGATGGGCGCGCCCATGGCGGCCGGGTCCATCGACGGGAACGCCGCCGCGCCGCCGTAGCCGAGCGGCGCGGCGCCGGGCGGCAGCGGCGGCAGGCCGCCCGCGCCGCCGCCGCCGCCGCCGCCGCCGCCGCCCGCGCCGGCCGGCACGGGGCGCATCGGGTCGTACTCGCCGCGGCCGCCGCCGCCGCGCCCCGGCTGCTGGCGGCCCCACATGAGCCGCAGGCGCACGCCCTTGACCGTGAGCTTGTTGTGCAGGCCCTCGGCCGCCGCCTCGGCGGCGGAGCGGTCGCGGAACTGCACAAACGCGCAGAAGCGGCTCGCGACCTTGCGCACGCCCGAGAGCTCGCCGTACGCGCTGAACGGCATGCGCAGGTCGTCCTCGCTGATCTCCTGCGTCACGCCGCCAACGTACAGCGACGTGATGCTCCTGCGCGGGCGAGTGGGCAGCGGCGCGGCGAGCGGGCGAGCGGGGCGGTGGCGGGTGAGCGGGTGAGCGGGCGAGCGGGCGCGGGCGGTCGGGCGCGGGCGCCCCCGTCGCGCGCCGCCGCCGCCGCGCGCCGCGGCGCCGCACTTGTCCTCGGGCGGCTCGAGCTTGGGCGCGTCGCCGCCGCCGGTGAAGCGGCGCAGCATCTTGTTGGCGACGGGGTCGTTGATGCCATAGTAGCGGTCCTTGATGTTTTGCTCGCTCAGCTCGTCCTTGACCGGCATCTCGTGGCGGTACGGGCACTCCGCGCCGCGCGTGCACGCACCGCGCGCAAAGAACGAGCACAGCCGCGCTTGGTTGCGCTGCGCGGCGGGCAACGGCGGCGGGCGGCAGGCGGCGGGCGGCGGGCGCGTCGGCGTGCGAGCGGGGGAAAGGGCGGGGGCGGGGCGACGGGGCCGGGGCGCCGCCGCTGGTGCTGCCGCCGCGCGCTGGCGCGCCGCACCTTGTAGTAGGGCGAGGTGCGCTGGAGGCGCATGAGCATGTCGTTTGACGGCCCCGCGCGCCCGCCGTCGCCAAAGCTGCTCTCCGTCTGGCCGCGCGCGATCTGCTCGTTGAGCTGAAACTCCTTGCCGACGTCGCTCTCGGGGATGTCCTCGCGCTCGATGCCGAGCGCGGTGTCGCGCACCTGCACGGGCAGGCCGTAGTCCAGGTCAAACAGGCACACCTGGCGCGGGCGGGCGGGGCGGGGCGGGCGCCGCCTGTGAGCGAGGCGGTCGCCTGTTGGCGCCGAGCCTGCTGGCGCTGCGCCTGCCGCTGCTGCCCGCGCTCGCTGCTGCGCCTGCTGCCGCGGCCGTCGCCGACGCGGGCGCCGCGCGGCGCGCGCCTGGCAGACGTTCTTGGCCTTTGCGACCTCCTGGCAGATGATGGTCTTCTTGTAGCGCGCGTCGTTGCCGGGGCGCCACCGGAACACGGTGTAGGGCCGGCCCGAGATGTGGCACGTGCCGCCAAACTCGATCTGCGGCGCCCGCCGGGCGTGAGCGGCGGCAGCAGCAGCGGCGAGCGGCGCCGCGGGGCGGCGCGCGGCGCGGCGCGGCGCGGCGGCCCCGCGGCCGTGCGGAGCGGCAGGGGCCGTCGGCGGCGTGCCTCACCCGCTGCATGCGGACGTAGGGGTTGGGCCCCAGGCACGTCTCACAGACGATGGGAAAGTCGCTCCGCTCCTGGGCGGCACACGGCGTCGCGCGGCGGGGGCGGGCGCGGTGCGGGAGCGGCGAGGCGCGCGTCAGCCCTGGGCGCCGCGGCAGGCCGGCGCGGGGCCTGGGCGGGCGCCCCGGGCGGCCGCATGGCATCATCTGCGCCCCGCGGCGCCGCCCGCGCCCGCCCGCACCCAGCCGTCCGCGTCCGGGTCCGCCAACGCTCTGGCCGCCATGGTGGCTCCGCCTGGCGCGGCCGCCGCCTGGCGCGGCCGTGCTGCGTGGAGGTGGGGGCGCTGTCGCGAGGGCGTGGCTGGGCGAGAGCTCGGGCGGCGCTTGCGCGTGTGTGGGCAGCGCCGCGCCGCGGCGCGGCTTTGCGGCGCAGCGCCGCCGGCGCGGCGGCGGGCGCTCGAGACGCGGGCGCGCGCTTCTGCGGGTTGCCGGGTCACAGCGCACGCGCGCCGCCACGGTCCGCCGCGCTCAGAAGTTGAGCAGCACCTTGTCGGCCTCCACGCCCTCCGCGGCGACGAGCTCCTTGACCGCGTTGCACATCTCCTTCTGCCCGCACAGCACGACGCCGACGCCGTCGCCGCCGCCGAGGCCCTTGGCCGCGGCAAACACGTCCTGCACGTACTTCTCGCCCGCGCCGCCGTTGGAGAAGACCTGGCGCGGCGCGGCGCGGCGCGCGCTCGGGCGCCGGGCGGCGCCCGAGCCCGCAGCCGCACCGCGCCGCGCCGCGCGCGCCGGCCCGCGGCCCGCGCCGCCGCCGCACCTGCACGACCTTGACACCCGCGGCCTCCCACGCGGGGATGGCGCCCGCGTACGCGGTGTGGTCGGCGTCGCGCGTGCCGTAGTACAGGCGCACGTCCGACCGCTTGTCCGCCTCGAGCGCGCCGCTCTCGATGAGCGCTTTGATCGGGCTGATTCCAGAGCCTGGCGCCACCGCGGCGCAGCGCGGCGCGGCGCGTCAGCTGCGCGCGCCGCGGGCGCGCAGCTCGCGCTGCGCGCGGCGGCTGCGTCGCGGGCCCGCCGCCGCGGCCCCCGGCGCGGCGCGCGGGACCGGCGCGCGCCTGTCGCGAAGAGCAGCACGGTCGGCGTGGTCGCGGGCGGGATGCGGTCCACGGGGAAGCCCTTGCCCATCACGGGGCTCACCGCGACCTCGGCGCCCGCGCCCAGGCCTGCGGCGGCGGCGGCGGCGCGGCTCGCCCACGGCGACGCCTGCCGGCGCCGCGCGGCCGCCTGCCCGCCGCGCGCGGCCGCGGCCGCGCGGCGTGCGCGCCGCACCCGCGAGCGCCTCTGCGGCCTCGCCCTGGGCCTTGATGAGGAACTCCACCAGGCCCTGGTTGTTGGGGTCGGGCGGCGAAGCAATGGCAAAGAACCCGGGCTTGCCCTCGCCCACCTGGCGCGTGTGACAGTGCGGAAGTGTGGGCGGCGTGCCGAGCGCCTGAGCGGCGTGCGCGTGCGGGGAGGCGGCAGCACGGCGCGAGCACGGCGGGGCGCGGGGCGCGCCTTGATCTGCATGTACTGCCCGCCCGCGGTGTAGCCGGCCGCGAGGTCGCCCACGTCGACCACGACGGCGTGCAGCTGCTCCGCGACGCGCGTGTTGCTGACCACCTTGGCGGGCGTGAAGTCCACGGGCGCGCCCCAGCTCGCGCGCACGGCGAGCCGCGACGCGCGGCCGCGCGGCGCGGCGCGCCGCGGCGCCGCCGCCGCGGCGGACGCCGCGAAGCCCCGCGCGAAGCTGCCCGCCGGCGCGGCGTGCAGGCCGCTGGCCGCCGCGAGGACGGGCGCGACGCGCCCGCGGCGGAGCACGACCGCCGCCGCGGGGCGCGGCGCGGCAGCGGCGCCGCTGCCGAACGGCGCCGCCGCGCCGGCGCGGCGCAGCTGCTGGGCCTGCTGCATCTGCATCCTGGAGCGAGCGAGCGACCTGGGTCGTCCGCGGTCGCCAATTGCGCGCGCGGCGCGCGCGGGAGGGCGGAGGAGCTCAGCGATGATGCAGCAAGCGAACGCCTGCTGCTGCGGCTAGCGCGCGAGGCGCATTGCCCTGAAGGCGCAACCACGCGGTCCTGGGACCACTCCCAGCGCACCTGACGAGCGCTTGGAGCGGATTCAGCTTCGCTGGCGCGCTGGCAGCAGCGGCGGCAGCGCGTGCGTGCGCGCAGGCGCGTGCGGCGTGCGGCGTGCGGGGCGGGGCGCGCAGAACGGTTCACGCTGCCTTGAAGTGGCCCTCAAAAGCCGCGCGCGCCGCGACCGATGCGACCGCGGCGGCCGCCGTGACGGCGAACCCCGCTGCGAGCACCGCCAGCTCCACGCGCCGCGCCTCGCGCAGGTACAGGCGCAGCTCGGGCACGCCGGCGGGCCAGTCGCTCTCCGCCCACATGGGGTCGGGGGGCCAGCCCGCCGCGGCCGCCCAGGCGTCGGCCGCGTCGTCGACGCGCCAGCGCGCCGCCCAGAGGTCGCCGCAGTCGTCGCACGCGAAGCGCGTCGAGAAGGACGGAACGTAGCGCACGCTCGCGTTCACGCACGCGCCGAGGCCCGCGTCGCCGGCGCCGCCGCGCCAGCCGGCGCAGGCCAGGCCGTCGGCGCAGGGGCGGTCGTACGGGTCGCACGCCGCGCCCGGCGCGCCCGCGGCGGTGCCGAGCGCGAGGACGTTCCAGACAAAGCGTGGCAGGTTGGCCTTGCCGAGCGGGCCCTGCGCGCGGGCGGTCGGCGGTCGGCGGTCGGCGGTCGGCGGTCGGCGGTCGGCGGTCGGCGGTCGGCGGTCGGCGGTCGGCGGTCGGCGGTCGGCGGTCGGCGGTCGGCGGTCGGCGGTCGGCGGTCGGCGGTCGGCGGTCGGCGGTCGGCGGTCGGCGGTCGGCGGTCGGCGGTCGGCGGTCGGCGGTCGGCGGTCGGCGGTCGGCGCGGCGGTCGGCGCGGCGGCCGGCGCGGCGCGGCGCGGGCGCGGCGCGGCGCCGCGGCGCGCCTGCGTGGGCGGCAGGAACGGCAGCACGCCGACGTAGCCGCGCGGCGCGTAGCTGCGCGTGCGCGTGTCGCGGTCGTACGTGAAGTCCGGCGCCATGACCGCCGCCGCGGCGGGGCAGGCAAAGCCGGGCGCGGGCGCCGCGACGCAGGCGAGGTAGCCAGCCACCGCGGCGCTGAGGCTGGTCATGTTGATCTGCGGCGCGCGCCGGGCGGCGGGCAGGGCGGGCGGCGCGGCGGTCGCGTACGCTGTGCGCAGCGCGCAGCGTGCGCCACGCGCAGCGTGCGCAGCGTGCGCCGCGCGCGCCCCAAACGCACGTCGAGCGCGGCCGGGTCGCCGCCCGCGAGGCGGTGCACGCCGCCCGCGAGCACGGCGGCCGCCGCCGCGACGCCGGCGGGGCGCAGCGTGATCGCGTTGTCGAAGCGGCTGCTGAAGAAGGGATTGACAAAGCCCTCATCAAACTCGGCGAGCACCACGCCCTCGATGGCCGGCTTGGCGCGCAGGAAGGACATCAGCGACGAGGGAGGGATGCCCGGGTTGGCCGGCGACGCGCCGCGCACCTTGACCTGGCCGCCGCCGCGGCGGGAGAGGGTGGGAGAGGGCGGCGGGCGGGCGGCGGGCGGCGGGCGCGCCGCGCGCGGCGGGGCGGGGCGCGCAGAGCAGCGTGCAGCGGCGCGCACCTGCGCGACGGCCGCCTCGCATCCCGCCGCCGCCTGCAGCGCCGCGACGACGGCGCTCGCGTTGCCCCAGGCCGGGCCGCGCTGCGCGTGCGCGAAGAGCCGCGCGCCGCCGCCGTCGGCCGCGGGGCTGGCGGCCAGGCGGCCGACCTGCCCCACTTCAATGACCTGCGCGGCGGCAGCGGCACAGCGCGGCGCGGCGCTGAGCGGGCGGGCGCGCTGGGCGGCCGCCGTGGCGAGCCCCGGGCGCGCCGGCCGCGCCGCCGCGCCTGCTCCACGAGCGCCAGGTCGAGCCCCGCCGTGGCGTTGCTGCCCTGCGACGCCTCCCACAGCAGGCGCCGCGAGCCCATGTAGCCCCAGGGCTCGCCCGCGAGCGCGAGGAAGACCACGCGCCGCGTGTAGCCCGCGCCGGCGGCGCCGCGCAGCACTTGCAGCGCGCCCAGCAGCGCGACGAGGCCCGACAGCGGCGCGTCCGCGCCCTGCGGCGCGGCCGCGACGGCGGCGCGGAGTCGGCGGCCGGCGGCCGAGCGCCCGCGCGCGGGGCCTGGCGGCGGCGGCGGAACGGGGCGCCTGGCGCTGCTGCCAGGCGCACACACACACCTGGATGCTATCGTGGAACATATCGATTCCATCCATCTGCGCCACCACCAGAATGATGGGCAGGCCGCCGCCGCCGCCGCCAGCACCGCCGCCGCCGGCGCCAGCGGGCGGCGCCTGCGGCGGCAGCGGCGGCAGCGCCGCCCACACGCTGTAGCCGCCCAGCGGCTTGCAGCTGCCGGCGGCGACGCACGCGCTCGAGTTGGGCGCGCCGCTCGCGCTCATGGTCAGGCGCAGCCGCGCGTGGTACTGCTTGCGGTTCGGGGCCTGCGCGGCGGCGGGGCCGACGGGCGCGCGGCGGCGTCGCGTGCTGCTCGCCCCTGGCGGGCTGGCCGGCGCCGCCGCGCCGGGGCGCCGCGCTGTGCCGCGCACCCCGCGCGCGTTGTAGGCGGCGCGCTGCCGCGCGTCAAACGCGAGCCCCGGCGCCAGCAGCAGCGCGGGCGCGGGCAGCCACGTGAGCGCAGAGGGGAACGCGGCGCCGCCCGCCGCCGCGTTCCAGGCGTAGCCGGGGGCGTCGTACGGCGCATACTCGGCGCCGGGGAAGGGACCCAAGCACGAGTAGGCCGGCGGCGGCTCTGCGCGGCATGGCGCGCGGCGTGCGTGGCGCCGCGGGCGCGCGGGCGGCTGCGCGGCGCCCGGCGGCGGCGCCCGCGCGCGGTTGGCGGCAGCGGACCTGTGTCGTCCACGAGCACGCCGCGCACGTGCTGCTGCAGCGCCGGCTCGGCCGCGAGGCGGCGCATGAGCGCCACGCTGTCGGCCACGGGCACGAGCACCACCACGTCGCCTGCGCGCGTGCGGCGGCGGGCGCGCGCAGTGTGGCTGGCGGGCCGTGCCCTCGCCCGCGCCGGGCGCCGCCGCGCGCGCGCGCCGCCGCTCACGCGTCAGCGGCGAGGGCAGGTCCGCGTACGCCAGCAGCGGCGCGTCCACGGGCGCGTTGTCGTCGGGCGAGCCTGCAGCGCGCGGGCGGCGGCGGCGCCGCCGCCGCGCCGCCCGGGTCGGGGGCGGCAGAGAGAGAAGGCCGCGCGCCGGCGGCGGCGCCTGCGCACCCTCGCTGCCGACGCGGCCGGTGGAGTTCAGCAGCATGTACGCCCCGCCGGAGCCCGCCTGGCGGCGGTACATCTCCGCCGCCAGGCCCTGCATGCTCGTCACAGACCCGAGCTCTGCGCCGCGCGGGCGCGTGGGCGCGGGGCGTGGCTGCGACGGAAACGCGACGGCGCGGCCAGAGGCGCTCGCGGCGGCGGCGGCGGCGGCCGCGCACCGTCCAGCGACTTGGCCGCCGCGCACGCGAGCGCCGCCGCGGCGCCGAGCAACAGCGCGGCGCAGCGCGGGCGCCCGTCGCCGCCGCCGCGCGGCCGCGCCATGGCTGTCTGCGGCCGCCGGCCTAGCAGCGCGGGCCCGGGCGGGCGGGGCGCCGCATGGGCGCTGCACGCGGCGGCGACAGCGGCAACAGCGGCGACAGCGGCGGCAGCCGCGGGCGATCGCTCGCCTTGGTGTTGTGAGCTGCGGCGGCGTGCGTGGCAGCGTGGAGTGACGGTCGCCGACTGGGAGCGGCAGAACCGACGGCTGCGGCTCAGCCGCTGAGCCGCAGCGGCGCAGTCGTCACGGACGAGCGCACGAACGCGCACTCCGCGCGCGCACTCCGTATTCTCTTCAGGCGGTCGGCCCAGAGCCGCCGCGACGCCGATGGCGCCGTCCCCCGCCACGCCCGCCGGCGCGTCGCACGCGCTCGGCGCGGCGGCGCGCGCCGCTGTCCCGCCGGCCGAGCTCGCGGGCGCGTGCGCGGAGCTCGCGGCGTGCGGCGCCCTCAGCCGCGTGGCCCTGGCCGCGGGGCTGCGGTCCGCGGGGCCGCCGTCGCTGCCGCCGCCGGGGCTGGTCGGCCTGGCCGCGGCGCTCGCGCGCTCGGCCGGCGACGGCGCGGCGCTGGCGCTCCTGCGCGATCTGTGCCCCGCGCCGGAGGACGCGTGCGCCGCCATCGCCGCCGCCTGCAGCGCGCGCGACACCACGCGCGAGCTGCTCGCAGGCTTCGACGGCGGCGACGGCGGCGGCGCGCCGGCGCTCGCGCCGCCTGCCGTCCGGGTGCTGCGGGCGGTGCTGGGCGCGGCGCTCGCCCCCGCGCCCCCGCCCGCCGGCGTGGCCTGGGGCGGCGCCCTGGCGGACGAGCGCGCCGCCGACGCGCGGCGCTTCGCCGAGCGCGTGGCGGCGCGCCTCGCGGAGGCCGCCGCGCACGATGCTGCGCTGAATGAGTGCCTGTGGCGCGCGGCCGACGGAGCGGCGGCGGCCGTCGGTCGCGACGCGGTGGCCGCCTGGGCGGCGCGCCAGCTGCGCGCGCTGCTGGAGGCAGCGCCGCCGCCGGGCCCGCGGACGGCGCCCGGCGACGACGACGATGACGGCTGCGACGCGTGGGCCGCGCTCGCGCTGCAGCAGAGCTCCTGGGCGCGCTGCGTGATGCCGCACGCGCTGCGCTGGCTGCGGCTGGCGCCGCTGCTGGCGCTGCTGCGCGGCAGCGTTTCGGGCGCGGCCGCGTCGGCGCAGGGCCTGCTGCGCCTGGCCGACGCGCTGGAGGGGCTGCGCGCGTGCGGGCCGCGCGCGGACGCGGCGGTGCGCGGCATGGTGAGAGACCGGGGGGCTCAACGCCGCGCCGCGCCGTGGCGGCCGTGCGACGCGCGCGGCGCGGCACCGCCCGCGCGCGCCACACCCGCGCGCCGCCGCCGCCCGCAGCTCGCGGCGTCGCTGGCCGACGGCCTGAGGGACGGGCAGCCCGCGGCGCTGCTGCCGCCGCTGCTGCTTGCGCAGCGCGCGCTCAGCGGCGACGAGTACGGCGCGGCGCTTGCGGCGGCGGCCGCTGGGCTTCCAACCGACGCGGCCGGCGCCTCGGCCGGCTGGGCCTGCCTCCTGGACGCCCTCAGCCTGACGCTGCCGGGCGCGGAGCTGGGCCTGGTGCAGGTGCGCGGCGCGCCGGCGGCGCGGGGCGCGGGCGCGAACCGCGGTGCCCCACGCACCCGCTCCGCTCGCCCCCGCGCGCAGGCGCACCTGCAGCTGCTGAAGCAGCTCGGCCACGCCGCCGCCAGCGCGGGGCTGCTGCGCCAGCGCATCGCTGCCACGCTGGATCTGCTGCAGGACGCGGCGCAGGGGCTCCGCCGGCAGGCGGCGGCGCAGCCGGGCGCGCAGGAGCCGCAGTGAGCGCGCCGCGCGCGCGCTCTGCCCCGCGCGCGCACGCGCTTCCCGCGCGCGCGCGCGCGCCCCGGGCCGCGGCCGCCCGCCGACCGCACGCGCCGCCCCCCGCCGCGCCGCTTGCAGCGCCAGGCTCAGCGCGGGCTTCCAGAACCTGCTGCGCCAGTTTGAGTCGGCGGCCGCGCCCGTCAACGGCCGCCGCCGGCTCACGCAGCCCGCGGCGGCGCAGTGGCGCATGCAGCGCGGCCACGTCGCCGCGTTTGCCGACGCGATCTCGCTCAACCCGCCCGAGTCGGCGCACGAGGCGCGCCTGCGCTGGGAGTACCTCCAGGCGCTGCAGGACATCGCGCTGCTGCCGCTGGGGCAGTTTGAAAAGTTCTTCGGCACGTGCGCGTCGTGCGGCATCGACGCCGCCGCGATCACCGACCCCGCGGCGTCCGCGCGGGGCGCCGCCGCGGAGGGGCCGCAGCAGACGCTGCGGCGCCTGCTCGCCCAGTGCGTGGCGCGGCCATGGGCGCGGCGGCGCGGCGCGTGGCGGCGGCGGCGCGCGGCGCGGCCACGGCCGCCCACGAGCCGGCGGTCCCGCCCGCCGCACGCAGGCTGCCGGGCGTCGTGGGCAGCCAGCAGGCCCTCGCGACGCAGAGCCTGCTGCGTGGCATCGGGCAGCAGGTGGAGGCGGCGCTGGCCGAGCTCGCGGCCGAGCGCGCCGCCAAGCGGCCGCGCGCCACGGCCGCGGGGAGCGGCGACGGCGGCGGCGCCGGCGGCGGCGGGGGCGGGGGCGGCGACGCCGCGAGCGCGGCGGTCGCGGAGCTGGTGGGCGCGCTGCTGGGGGCGTATGCGGCCGCGCTGGACGAGCCCCGCGGCGGCCGCGGCCTCGAGTGGCGGCTCGGCTTCCTGCGCCTGCTGCAGGGCGCGGCCGCGCTGCACGGCGCGCTGCTGACGCACCTCGCGGCGGGCATGTGCGGCGCGCTGCCGGGCTGCACCACCAAGCACGCCGCCGCGCACGGGCGCCTCGCGGCGCTGATGGCGGCGTCCCGGCCCGGCCAGCTGCTCGTCGTCGCGCCCGGCAGCGCCGGGGCGTCGCGCAGCGCGACGCGGCGCTGCCGGTGTTTTGTTGGCGCGCCGACGGCGGGCCGCCGCTGCGCGGCTGCGCCGTGGTGCAGGCCCTCCTCGGCCGCCTGCGCCTCGGCGACAGCAGCCACGCCGCGTGCTGCGCGGCGGCGTTCGTGGTCGGCTTCGCGGCCCAGGTGCAGCAGCTCGGGCGCTGGTGCGGCGGCCCGTGCGGGCCCTTTGGCGGCACGGCGGCGGCCAGCGGTGCGGCGGCGGGGGCGCCTGAACTGGTTGGCTACGTGCCATGGCAGCTCGTCGGCCTGCTGCGCGGCCTCGCGGCGCGGCTGGCGGGCCATGCGGCCGCCGCCGACGGCGGCAGCGCGCCGGACGCCGACGCTGTGGCCGTCGCGCAGCAGTGCCACAGGGTCTGCACGTCCACGCTCGCCGGCAGCCAGGTGCTGCTGTGGGCGCGCGAGCAGGCGCGCGCGTGAGCCGTGAACCGCGGAGAGGGCAAGTGCATGCGGCCGAGGGAGGGCTCTCTCGCGCAAGAATTACCCCCGTCCGCGGGCAGCCTCGGTGACTGCGCCGCGCTCTCGCAGGCCACGCGCTCGCCTGAAGGGACCGAGCCGTCCACGCGCGCGCTCCGACAGCCGCCCCCGGCCCGGCCGCTCACCCCGCCGGCGCGGGCTGCGCGGCGGGGTCCGCCGGCGGCATCCCGGGCGCGTGCGTGACGACCAGCCGCGTGCCCGCAAACACGCGGCCGTCGATCGCCTCGCGCGCCGCAGCGGCGCCCGCGGCGTCCGCCATCTGCACAAAGGCCTGCCGGCGCCGGCGGGCGCGGCGGCGGCGGGGTCGGCGTGGCGGGGGAGGGCGCGCCAGCCGGGGCCCGCGCGGCGCGCGCTCTGCGCCGCCCGCTGTGCGGCGCGCGCTGTGCAGGCGGCGCGCGCTGTGCGGCGCGCGCTGTGCGGCGCGCACCATGCCATAGTTGCCGGTGCCGATGACGCTCGCCGAGGTCTTGGGGTCGGCGGGGCGCGGGATGGCCACAGCCACGACGCGCCCGTGCTTCGCGCACTCGTCGCGCAGGTCGAGCATCACCTGCGGCGCGTGGCGCGGCCGCGGCGGGGTCGGCCGGCGCGGGAGGGCGGCCGGCGCGGGAGGGCGGCCGGCGCGGGAGGAGAGAGGGAGGGGGCGCGCGAGCGCGCCGCCGCCGGCGGCGCGCCCGCGCCCGTGCGCCGCCGTGCGCGCCGCCGTGCGCGCCGCCGCACCTCCTCATACTCCTCGTCGTCCTCCAGGATCGCCGCGGTGACGGTGCCGGCGATGCAGAGGAAGGGCGTCGGCGCCGGCAGCAGCCCCGCCGGCAGCAGCCCCGCCGGCAGCAGCCCCGCGAGCGCGCCCGACGGCGGGCCGGAGCCCGGGAGCGGCGGCGGCCCGGGCAGCGGGCCCAGCCCCGGCAGCGCGCCCGACGGCGGGCCCGACCCCGGGAGCAGCGGCGGCGGCCCGGGCAGCATCCCCGGCGGGAGGCCCGCCGCGGAGTTGTGGCCCGCCGCGGCGAGCTGCCCCGCGGCGGCCATGCTCGCCGCGCCGACTCCGCCCGTCTTGAACGCCGCGAGCGCCGCCTCGGCCTGCGCCGCCGCCTCGGACACCTGCGCCGCGCGGCGGCGGGGCGCGGCGGCGCGGCGGCTCGGCGCGCGGTGTCGCCCCGCGCGGCGCGCCCGCGAGCCGCGTGGCGCCGCGCCGCGAGCCACGCGCGCGCCGCACCCGGTCGGGGTCGACGTACGCCTGCGGGCGGCCGATGCTGATCTGGGTGCCCATGAGGTTGATCTGCCCGTTGAGCTGCAGCGCCGCCGCCGCGTACTCGGGCGTCCGGAACTCGACAAACGCGTAGCGCCCGTCCGAGTGCACCGAGCACTGCGCCGCCGCGCGCAGCGCGCGTCGGACGGGCGCCGGCCGCGCGGCGGCGGCACGGCGGGGCAGCGCGGCGGCGGCGCGGCGCGCGCACCTTGGCCACGGGCTCGCGGCCCGGGCCGACCGCGTCGGGGAAGGCCGCAGCGAGCGCGCTGTCAAACACGGAGCGCAGCATCTCCTCCGTCACCAGCCCTGTCGCGAGGTTGCCGATGTGCAGCTGCGCGGTGGCAGGCCGGGCCGCAGCAGCAGCAGCAGGTCGGCGCGGCGGCGCGGCGGCACCGAGCAAGCCCGCGCGCCGCCGCCGTTTGCGGCGCAGCGGCGCCGCGCGCAGCGCCGCACCTCGCGCTGCGACTTGTTCATCTGCTGCGCCGCCGACTTGGCCTGCTGCTCGAGCACGAGCTGGCGCGACTTGAGCATCTGCTCCTGCCACATGCGCGCGGCTGCGGCGCGCGGGCGGCGCGGGCGGCGCGCGTGGGCGGCGCGCGCGGGCGGCGCGCGCGGGCGGCGCAGCAGGCCCCGAGCGCGCGCGCGGCGGCGCCGCACCCTCGGTGGGGTCGAGCGGCGTCTTGACGCGCAGGTGGGCGAAGGGGTCGTTGGTCGCAAACATTGACGCTGCAGGGCGGCAGCGGCGGCGCGGCGCGTGAGCGGCCGCCGCCGCCCCGCCGGCGCCCCGCTCCGGGGCGGCGCGGGCCCGCACGCACCCGTGGGCTTGGCCGGCTCCTGCCGCCGCCGCGGGCGGTAGCCGCCGTCGTATCCGCCGTCGTAGCCGCGGCTGCGGCTGCGGCTGCGGCGGCGGCGGCCGGCGCTGCGGCTCCGGCTGCGGCGCCGGTGCCGGCGGTCGCTGCTGCGGCTGCGCCTGCTGCGGTGGCGGCGGTCCCGGCTGCGGCTGCGCGACCTGCGTGCACGCGCGCGGCGGCAGTGCGGGCGGTCGGCGCGGCGCGGCGGCAGCAGCAGCGCCCGCTGCCGCTGCCGCCCGCGCGCGGCGCCGCGGCGCGCCCCGCAGCCGCGCCGCCGCCGCCACCCGCCCCAGCCACGGCGTGCGTCCCGGGCTCCCTCCTCGCGCGCGATCGGGTCGCCCCGCTCACCGCCTGCGCCGCGAGCGCGACCTGCTGCTCCGCCTGCTCTTGCTGCGCGACCGGCTGCTGCGCCTGCGGCTCTTCTTGCCGCTCCGGCTGCGGCTCCGGCTGCGGCTGCGACTGCGATCGGCCGCGGTGGGCGCGCCTGCGGGCGAGCCGGGCGCCGGCGGGCCCGCGCCCGGCGCCTCCTCGCGCCCGCCGGCCCCGTCGGCCGCGCCGGACATGGCGTGCGGAGGCGGGTCCGGGCCGAGATCGCCGGGGCGCGGGTGGCCGGCGGACGCTGCGCTGGCTGGAGCGGCGCGCGCCGCGCAGCAAACGGGGGCCCCCACGCGGCGCGGCGAGCGGCGGCGGGTGCTGCGGGTGCTGCTGCTGGCGCGGCCCGCGTCACAGGGACCGCCTGCCTCTCACGTGGCGGCGGCGGCGCCTGCGAACTCAACGAGACCGCCCGGGGCGCAGCCGCGCTTGCGCCGCCGCCCGCGGCGCAGACGGCGGCGGCGCCTGGTGAGGCCGCGGCGCGCAGGCCCGGCGCTCACTGACCCCGTGCCTCTCGCCCCGGCGCGCGATCGCGCACGGGCGTCGCGGCCGCGCTCGAGCAGCGCCCGCCAGCGCCCGCCTGCCAGTGCGCGCGCCCGCACGCGCTGCGCCTCCGCGCCGTGCCTGCGCACCCGGACGGCCGGCGCTGGTACACCCGCGAGCGCCAGATGGCGGGCGCGCAGCTGCTGCCCCGCGCCGCGCGGCCAGGCGGGCCGCAGCTGCTGCCGCGGCGCGTGAGCAGCTCGCCCCGGCTGGCGGGCGCCATCCGGCGACCGGCTGCCAGCGGCACAGGCGGTGAGGCGGCGCCGGGCGTGGCCCCGCAATCAGCGCTGCCCCGGCGCGCGCGCGCGCAATTCGGGCCCCCGGATGCGCGCCGCCGGCGCCCGGGGCCGATCTCCGCCGCCTCACGCCGCGCCGCGCGCGCCGCAGGCGCCGCGCCGCTGCGGGCGCCGGCGCTCGCAGCGCTGCCGTGCGGCGCGCCGCGGCCGTGCGGCGCGCGCCGCGCCGCGCCCGCGCCGCCGCGCGCCGCCGCCGGCGGCGCGTCGTCGCAGCCGTCGCCGGCCGGCGACGGCGCCGAGCCGGCGGCGCAGCCGGGCGGCGGCGAGCCGGCGGGCGCAAAGGACGCCGCTGCGCGGCGCGACGCGTTCCTCGCGCTGCCGCTGCTGATCGCAAGCAGCCTGTCGCACGTGAACCGGCAGTACATCAAGATGCGGCGGCGCCGCAAGTGGTGGTCCAAAATGGGCGGCTATCCGCGCGGTGCGCAACGCCGCAGCCGCTGCCGCAGCCGCGGCGGCCGCCGCGCGGGGGGGGGGGGGGGGGGGGGGGCGCTGCGCGCCGCCCGCGCGCGCGGCGCGGAGCAGCAGCGCGCAGCGGCCCCGCGCGCGCCGGTGGCGCGCCGGCGACGCCCCGGGGCGCCGCCTGCCGCCCCGCCTGCCGCCCAGTGCCGTCTGAGAACATGGACCACCTGCCCGAGCCCGCGGTCGAGCTGTGGCACAAGGTGCTCCCCCTGGGCGTCATCTTCTTCTGCGCGAGCTTCAACCTCACCATCCTGCAGGCGCGCGCCACGCGACGCCACGCGCCGCCGCCGCCCGCCGCCGCACGCGCTGCTGCGCGCGCCCGCCGCGCCCGCCGCTCACCGCACCGCGCGCTGCCGCCGCCCCCCGCCCGGCAAAACGACAGAGCCTCAAGGACGCCATCATGGTCACCGCGGGCGGCGCCGAGTCGCTGCCCTTCCTCGCCTCGCTCTGCGTGCTGCCCGCGTCGGTGGCCTTTTTCGTGCTGTACGGCAAGCTGGTGCGCACCCGCCGCCCCCTGCACGCCTGCGCAGCCGCGCCACCGCCACCGCCCGCACACTGCGCCCGCTCCCGCCGCCGCTGCCGCGGCGCCCGCCCCGCCGCCGCCGCGCGCCGACGCCCGACTCGCGCGCGCCGCGCGCCGCGCGCCGCAGGTCGCGCACCTGCCGGAGAGGGCCGTGTTTTACGCAGCCGTCGCGCCGCTGCTGCTCTTCTACGCCGCCTTTGCCGCGGTCATCTACCCGCTCGCGCCGTCGCTGCACCCGCTCGACGCGATGCACGCGGCGATGGCCTCCGTGCCGGCCGGCCTGCACGGCCTGCTCAAGGTCGTCGGCAACTGGACGTACAGGCGCGGCGGCGCGAGCGGCGCGCGGCGCGGCGGCGCGCGGCGCGGCGGCGCGCAGCGCGGCGCGCGCAGCGCCCAAGCCAACGCGCCCGCCTGTGTGCCCGCGCAGCCTGTTCTTCTGCGCGGCCGAGCTCTGGGGCGCGGTCGTGATCTCGGTGCTCTTCTGGTGCGCCGCCGACCGCCCCGCTCGCCGCGTCGCGCCCTGCTCGCCCCCTGCTGGCCCCCCGCTCGCCCCGCTCGCGCCGCCGCCGCCGCCGCCTCACGCCTCACGCCCCGCACCCTGCCGCGCCCCGCCAGGACGCTCGCGAACGAGGTGTGCACCGTGGACGAGGCCAAGGCGGCGTACCCCTTCATGGCCATCTTTGCCAACGTGGCGCTCGTGGCGGGCGGCGTGTTCATCCGCGGCGCCAACCACGCGCTCGGCGCGGCGCTCGGCGCCGACGCGCAGCTCGCGAGCCTGCGGCTGCTGATCGGTGCCGTCATGGCGATGACGGCGGCGATGTTTGGCGCCAAGGCCTACATCGACGCGACGATCCTGCGCCCCGCCGCCGCGGCGGCGGCCAAGGCGGCGGCGGCGGCGGCCGCCGCCGCGGCCGTGGCGGGCGCCGACGGCGGCCACGCGGCACCCGCGGCGGGCGCCGCCGCCGGCGCCGGCGCCGGCGGCGGGGCGACCAAGAAGAAGAAAAAGGCCAAGGGCAGCTTCTCGGAGGGCCTCGCGGTGCTGCGCAACAGCCCCAAGATCCGCAACCTCGCGCTGCTCGTCATGTCGTACGGCGTCGGGCACCGGCTGTTTGAGTTTGCCTGGAAGGGCCAGCTCCGCCTGCTCTACCCGACCGTGCAGGGCTACCAGAGCGTGCTCGCCGACGTCGCGACGTACACCGGTGCGCGGGGCGGGTCTCGGGTCTCCGCGCGCGGGCGGCGGCCGCAGCAGCGGCGGCGGCGGCGGCGGCGGCGGCGGCGGCGGCGGGTGGCGCGCCGGGGGTGCTCACGCACGCACGCACGCCCGCACGCGCTCGGCCGCGCAGGCATGCTCACGCTCGCGAGCATGGTCGTGTCGCGGCTCGTCTTCCAGCACGCCGGCTGGGGCGTCGCCGCGTCGGTCACGCCCGCCGTGATGGGCGCCGCGGGCGTGGTCTTCTTCGCCGGCTCGCTCGCGGCGGGGCTGCCGGGGCTCGGCCCCGAGACCGCCGCCGCGCTCGCCGGCGTCGGCGCGACCGCGGGCGTCGTCACGCAGGTCTTCGCGCGGGCCGCCAAGTGCGTGCGCGGCGCGGCGCGCGGCGCGCGGCGCGCGGCGCGCGGCGCGCGGCGCGCGGCGCGCGGCGGACGGGCCCCGCGCGCAGCCCGCGCCCGCGCCCACAGCCGCGCCCGCGGCCGCCTGAACCCTCTGCTCCCGATGCCAGGTACTCCCTGTTTGACCCGGCCAAGGAGATGGTCTACATTGAGATGTCGGCGGACGAGAAGAAGCAGGGCAAGGCGGCGGTGGACCTCGTGGGCAGCCAGGTGCGCCGCGCGCGGCGGGCGGGGCGGCGGGCGGGGCGGCGGCGCGCTCGCGCGGCGCGGCGGCAGGGCGGGCGCGGCCCGCGCACCGCCGCCCACCGCCGCGCGCCCGCCGGCGGCGCGCGCGGCCGCAGATCGGCAAGTCTGGCGCGAGCTGGATCACGCAGGCCGCGCTGCTCGGCGCGGGCAGCATCGCCGCGGCGATGCCCTTCACGGGCGTCGTCTTTGCCGGCGTGATCATCACCTGGATCCGCGCCACGCTCGGGCTGCACGAGCAGATGCAGGCGACCGAGAGCGCGCGCCTCGCAGACGCAGCGGCCGCCGAGGCGGCGGCGGCGGCCGCTGCCGCCGCGCCGGCCGGCGACGACGACGCCGCGACGAGCGCCGCAGCTGCGGCGCACGGGTACAGCCTCAGCAACGGCAGCAGCAACGGCAGCAGCAACGGCAGCAGCGGCGGCAGCAGCGGCAGCGGCAGCAGCGGCGAGCTGAGCGCGTATGTCGCGGCCGCGGTCACGGCCAAGCTCGGCGCCAATGGCGCGCCCGGCGCGCCGGGCGCCGGGGCCGCCGGCGCCGGGCTGAGCAAGGCGAAGCTGCCGTGAGGCCGCGCGCCAAGGGAGGCGCCCGGGGCAGCTCGGGGCGGCGAAAGCCCGCGCGCCTCGGGGCGGGTGCGTGTGTGTGTGTGGGGTGGGGGCGTGGGTGGGCGGACGTGGGGGCGCGCTTCCCAGGGCCAGGGCCAGGGCCAGGGCCAGTTTGCTGTAGGAGGCTTCACCACTGCACCTTTTTGTTGCTGCTGTTCCGCAGCGGCGGGGCTGTTTTTGCCGCGCAGCCTCGCAACACCCGCGCGGGCGCGCCCCGGACGGGGCCTCCCCGGACGGCCGTCAGGGCCCTCCCCCGCCGGGCCGGCGGCTGGCTCGCGCTGGCCCGTGCCCGGCGGCGGGGCGTGACGGGGGAGGCACACACGGCGGCGCTGTACCAACAGGTTTGCAGGGGCGGCCAGAGGGCGGCGCCGGCGCTCGCCAGGGCGCGGCGGCGGCGCCCGCCAGGGCGTGGCTGCGGGTGAGGACGCGGGCGGGCGGGCGGGCGGGCGGGGAGGAGCTCGCGGCGCGCATGTGTGTGCCTGCGCGCGCCTGCAGCAGCAGTTTGTCAGAGCTAGCTGCGGGCGGCGGCGCGACCAGGGAGCCGCCGCGCGTGTGCGGCGGCGATGATGAATGAGTGGCAGAGTCTGCGACGAGCGAGAGGGGCGTCGTCGTGGCCCGTCCAGTAACAAGACCGATCGACACCACCCCTCACAGTGCCGCACACCTGCGCTGCCGCTCTGCACACACATACACACACGCGTCACCCCCTGTCCCCGCGTCACGCGACGCCGGCGCCGCTCGGCGCCGCCGCCTCCTCCGGCAGCGCGCCGCTCGGCGCGACCCCGACCCTGCGCAGGCGCTGCGTCAGGCGTGCGGCCTGGCGCTGCCCGCGCGGCGTGAGGTGCTTGGGCGTGGCGAGCGCGGCCGCCAGCTGCGTGCCGCCGCCGCACGCCACGAATGCGTGTACAGACCGGGAACTCATGCAGAGCCGGGCCAACGCGCTCGCCGCAGCGCTCGCAACGAGGCCGCGCACTCCCAGCGCGGCGGCCAGCGGCGGCAGGCAGCCGGCGTCCAGCAGGACGCTGCAGCCGGGGCGGCACCTGCTGAGGTTTTGGAGCGCGCGCGCCGCCGCGAGCGCGCAGCCGCGGCCGCCGCCGCCGACGTCGGCGGCGCCCGGCGCAGCGAGCGCCGCGACCTGGACCCGCAGCAGGTGCGCGAGCACCGTCGCTGCGCCCTCGCGCAACAGCTCCAGCCGCACGCCGTCGCCGACCGCGCTGAGGTTGGCCAGCGCCCGCGCGGCGAGCTCCTTGCCGAGCGGCGAGCCCGACAGCGCCGCGTGGACGAGCACGCCGCCCGCGCCCGCCGCCGCGATCGCGCGCCGGTGGCCGTCGGTCGCAGCGCTCAGCACGAGCAGCGCCGCCAGCGCCGCGCAGCGCGCTGGCGCCGAGGGCAGGCTGCGCGCGGCGTCGACGAGCACGCCGGCGCCGCCAGCGGCCAGCAGCGCGTCGCCGGCGCGCGGGCTGCCGGCCGCGATGTTCCTGCGGGCGCGGGGGCACGGGCCGTCGCCCACGCGCGCGTTTGCTCGGCAACGCTGCCAGGGTGCGTCCGCACGCGCGCGCGCGCGCGCGAGAGAGAGAGAGAGAGAGAGAGAGAGAGAGAGAGAGAGAGAGAGAGAGAGAGAGAGAGAGAGAGAGAGAGAGAGCCAGCCATGACGCACCGCAGCGCCTCGACCGCGGCCGTCCGCACCGCCAGGTCCTCGCCACACCCGGCCGCGACGAGGGCGAGCAGCGCGGGCACGCAGCCGGCGCTGAGCAGGTGGCCCTCCAGCGCCTCATTCACTGCGAGGTTCCGCAGCGCCCCCGCCGCGGCGGCCTGCGGGCCAGCGGGAGCGCCGCGGCGGCGGTCGGCCGGCGCCGCGCAGCGCGCGCCCCCGCCGCGCGTCGCGGGGCGGGGCGCCGCGCGCACCCGTGCGTCGGCAGTGCCGTCGCGCAGCACCGCGAGCAGCCCCTCAACCGCGCCCTCGGCCGCGAGCGCGAGCTCGCTCTCCGCGTCGAGGGACAAATTTTCCAGCGCCGCCGCGGCCGCCTGCTGCGCGGCGGGGCCGCCAAACTGGGGCGCCGCGCCGCGGCGGGGCGGGGGGCGGGGGGCGGGGGGGGGGGGGGGGGGGGGGGGGGGGCGGGCGGCGGTCGAGGCGCCGCGCGGCTGCCGCGGCGCGGCGCGCTGGCTGCCGGCCGCCGCCGCACCTCGAGCACCGCGACGAGCTCGCGGACGCCGTTGGCGTGCACGATCGCCGCGCGCAGCGCGTCCTCCTCGCTCGCCATCATCGCCAGCGCCGCGGCCGCGGCCTCCTGCCCGAGCGCGTCGCTCGCGCGCAGCATCTCCACGAGCGCCGCCACGCCGCCCGCGTCGGCGAGCGCGCGGGCGCCCTCGCGCTCGGCGCACAGGTTGTTGACGGCAAACGCGGCGGCGCGGGCGGACGCGACGTCGTCGCTGCCGAGGAGGGCCAGCAGCGCGGGCAGCAGCGCGGCCTCGCCCCGCAGCGCGCCGCGCAGCGCCTCGGACCGCGACGCGAACCACACCGCGTGCGCGGCGCCCTGGACGGCGGCGAGGTCGGGGCCCGCCAGCAGCTGCGCGAGCCGCGCGAGCACCGGCGGCGCGCACAGCGCGGCGCGCACGCCCTCGTCGCCCTCCGCGTGCAGCGCCAGCACGCCGAGCGCGTCGTGCAGCAGCGCGGCCGCGGGCGGGCCGCCGTCGCTGGCGGGCTGCTCGGGGCGTCGGCCCGCGCCGGCTCGGCCAGCACCAGCGCCACCAGCGCCGCCACCTCCTCGGCGCCCACCTCCTCCTCCAGCCCCGGCGCTAGCGGCCAGCTCGCGCAGCCGCCGCCAGGCGCGGGCCGCGCGCTTCGCGCCGCCCAGCCCGCCAGCGACAGGCCGCCGTCGCCCGCGCCCGCGCTGGGCGCAGCGAGCGCGCGGGCGGGGGCTCTTTTGGCGCGCGGGTCCAGGTCCGCCATGAAGCACGGGCCCGACGCCAGGGTGCTGCCGAGCGACAGCGTCGTTGCAAAGCTGCGCGCGCTGCCGGCGTCGTCGCGGTCGCCGCGGCGCGGCGTGAGCGCGGCGGCGGCCTGGTCGCGCCCGCCGCGCGGCGCGCCAGACCCGCCCGCCAGCGCGGCGGCGAGAGCCGCGGCGGCAGCGCCGGCGCCGTCGTCCGGGGCGGCGCGGCCGTGGCCCGTCTGGTCCTTGCCCTGCGCCGCGCCGTCGGCGCCGTCGTCGGCCGGGGCGAGCGGGGCCTTGGCCGCGTGCGCCTCGTGCGCCTCGTGCGCCGCCAGCCGGCCGGTGAGGCGCTCGAGAGCCTCCTCCAGCGCAGCCACGCGCTCGCCGAGCGCGCTGAGCGCCGCGCCCGCGTGGGCGCCCGCCTCTTCTGGACCGCCCGGCACGTGCCAGCCGAGCTGCGGCGGCGGCGGCGGCAGCAGGGCCGGCTCAGAGGGCGAGCGTGTGGGCCGGCTCACGCGTGCGGGCCGGCTCAGCGGGCGAGCGTGCGCCCCCGGCCGGCGCCTCGTCGCCCGCCGCTTCACACGGCTTCACACCCCCTTCTCGGGGCGGGCTCACGTGCCATCCGATGGCAGCCCCCGCGCTCACCCCAGAGAGCGACAGCAGGCCCGGCGCGGCGGGCGGCAGGGCGGCGCTGCTACTGGCGCGCCGGCGGGGCCACATGCTGCTCGTGCGCGCGAGGCTGGCGATGTGTCTACTCGCGCACTCAACAACTGGCGATAGACCGGGCGGAGGCGGGCTGGCTCGACCGCGGCGCGGGCTGGAGCAGGCCAGCTGTTGCGGCCCCGCTCAAACTCTCGGAGGCCGCACAGGCTGCACGGCGGGCGCACGGTCCCGCGATTGGCTCGGCTGGTCGTGGCTGGTCGGGCAGCGGCTGACGGGGTTCAGCATTGTGACCAGCGGTTGCACGAGCCGCAACCGCCGCATGCGGTCAGCACCGGCAGCCATGAAACGCTGTTTCATGGCGCAATTGGAGTGTCTCAGGGTGTACAGGGGCAGTGGAATCAGCCCATAAATAAGCGCCCGCGCCGCGCACCGCGCGCACCAGGCTCGGCACGCCGCGCCGCTGCGCTCAGGCCGCCTTCTCGACGATGAGGGGCCCCACGTTGTCGCCGGTCTCAGTGTTGTGCTTCACGTGCGCGCCGTCGCAGTACGGGAACTGCGCGCGGCGGGCGCGGCGTCGGCGGGCGCCGCTGGTGGCGCGCCCGGTTGCGCCCGCTGCGCGCGCCGCCGCGGCAGTCCGGCTGCCGCCACGGCGCGCCCGCCGCCTCCCCCGCCCCGCCCGCTGGCTCACCTTCTTGCTGCGCCAGCACCGGCAGAACACCGCCTTCTTGGGCAGCTCCTCGGCCTTGAGCATGTCGACGACCTGCGACCACGAGGAGCAGCGGCGCGATCAGATGAGAATCAGGGCGCGCCGCGCCGCCCCGGCCGCCGCGCGCCGCGCGCTGCCCCGCAGGCGCAGGCGCCGAGGTGCGGGCGTCGACCGCGCCGGCCGCGCGACGCCGCGGAGCGCCGGCCAGGCCGCGGCGGCAGCAGCGCGGCGGCGGCGGCGCAGCAGCTGCCGCGCGCCTTGTCGGTGTCCTTCTTGATGTCCGGGTTCACGAGGCCCGCGCGCGCCACGGACAGCGAGCGCCGCCCGCTGCCGCTGGTCACGCGCGCAGCGAGGGCGGGGGCGGAGGCGATGCGCAGAGCCATGGCCATCGTGTGCAGGAGCGGAGCTGGCCGGAAGCTGGCCTGGGAGGAGGTAGGGCGGGTGAGATGAGACTGCGTTGTCTGCGCCGCCGAGGGCGGCCTGCCGGGCACGGGGCAGCCCGCTTGCGAGCCCCAAACGCTGACAGCCCCCTGGCCTTCCCGCTCCCCCACCGCCTCGCTGCGGCCGCGGCGCCGCCGCGGAGCATTCGTGGGCGCGCCACCAACACCACCACACGCCGCGACAGCCATGGCGGCCCAGCAGCAGCCGGCGCCGGCGGCGGCCGCGGCGGCGCCGCAGCCGCCGGCAAAGCGGGCGAAGCAGGAGCCGCCGCCCGAGGCGGCCAACGTCATCATACAGTTGGAGAGCGCGGAGGGCGAGCATGCAGGTGCGGTGCGCAGGTCGCAGCGCGGCGCGTGCGCCGCCGGCCGCGCCGGGCGGCCGCCGCCGACGGCCCGCACGCCGCGCCGCCGTGCCCGCAGGCCCCGCGCTGGACGTGCCGCACACCGTCACGCCGCAGCAGCTGGAGGTGCTGCTCAACGGCCTGCTGCAGCACGAGGAGAAGACGCCATACTCGTTCTACATCGACGGCCAGGCGCGCCGCCGGCGGGGCCGCCGCCGCTGCTGCCTCGCCGAGCTGCGGGCCCGGGGCGGCAGCGGCAGCGGCCACCGCGGCGGCCGGGCCGAGCGCCGCGCGCGCCGACGCGACGCGCGCCCCGCAGGAGCTCGCGGGCGAGCTGGGCGAGCACCTGCGCAAGGCGGCAGTGTCGGTGGAGCAGTGCCTGCGCGTGGTGTTCATGCCGCAGGCCGTGTTTCGCGTGCGCCCCGTGGCGCGCTGCACCGCGTCCATGCCAGGTGCGGCGGCGGCGGGCGGCGCCGGGCGGGCGCGGGCGCGCCGCACGCACGCGCTGCGCGTGCTGACGCCCTGCGCGGCGCGCGCCCGTGCAGGCCACAGCGAGGCGGTGCTGGCGGTGCAGTTCAGCCCCGACGGCAAGCAGCTCGCGAGCGGCAGCGGCGACACGACGCTGCGGTTTTGGAACCTCAACACGCAGCTGCCGCAGCACGAGTGCAAGGTGCGGCCCACGCGCCGGCGCGCCGCGCGGGGCGCGGCGCGCGGGCCGGCGCGGCGGCAGCCCGAGCCCCTCCCGGCGCCGCGCCGCCGCGCAGGGCCACACCAACTGGGTGCTCTGCGTCGCGTGGTCGCCCGACGCCGCCATGGTGGCGAGCGGGGACCTGGACGGCAACATCTGGCTGTGGGACCCGGCGACCGGCAAGGCGCTCGGGCGCTGCACCGGGCACACCAAGTGGATCACCACCCTGGTGCGCCCCGCGTGGCGGCGGCGTCGGCGGCCAGGCGCGGCCGCCAGGGAGCGACCCGCGCCGACGAGCGCCGACGAGCGCCGCCGCCGCTGACGAGCGCCGCCGCCGCCGGCGCAGGCGTGGGAGCCGGCGCACAAGGCGCTGCCGAGCCGGCGCTTTGTGAGCGGCAGCAAGGACTTCACCGTGCGCGTGTGGGACGCGGCGACGCGGCGCTGCCTGCTCACGTTTGGGACGCACACGATGGTCGTCACGTGCGTGCGCTGGGGCGGCGAGGGGCTGATCTACAGCAGCAGCAAGGACACCAGGTGCGCGGCAGCACAGCGCTGCGCGCCCGCGCTGCCGCGGCACCACAACGCGGCGGCGCCCGCCGAGCCGCCGCCGCCGCCGCGCCGCCGCCGCCGCCGCCGCCGCCGCCGCGCCGCGCCGCGCGCAGCATAAACGTGTGGGACGCGGAGCACGGCCGGCTGGTGCGCACGCTCAAGGGGCACGGCCACTTTGTCAACACGCTGGCGCTCAGCACCGAGGCGGTGCTGCGGACGGGCGCGCACGACCACACTGGCCGCGCGCCGGCCGACCCCCAGGCCGCGATGCAGGTGCGCGGCGGGCGGCGCAGGCGGAGGGGGGAAGCGCGCCCGGCCCGCGGTCGGCGCGGCGGGCGAGGGTGGCGGAGGGGGGAAGCGCGCCCGGCCCGCGGTCGGCGCGCACGTGCGCGTGTGCTGCCCCGGCCACCGACAGCCGCCGCGCCGCGCCGCTCCGCGTGGCGCAGGTGGCGCAGCAGCGCTACGACGCGGTGGTGGGCGGGCAGCCGGAGCGGCTTGTGAGCGGGAGCGACGACAACACGATGTTCCTGTGGACGCCGGCGGTCAGCAAGGCCCACGTCGCGCGCATGGCAGGGCACGTGCAGCTCATCAACCAGGCGCGCGGCGCGCACGCGCGCGCGGCCGCGGCCGCGGCCGCGCGCGCGGCTGCGGCCGCGGCGGCGGAGCTGGCGCGGCGGCGTCGTCGGCCGCGCGCGCTCCCGCGCGGGCCCACCGGCACCGCCGCCGCTCCGCAGGTCACGTTCAGCCCGGACGGGCGCTGGGTGCTGTCGGCGAGCTTTGACAAGAGCGTCAAGCTCTGGGACGGCGTCAAGGGCACGTTTGTGGCGACGTTCCGCAACCACGTGGGCCCGGTGTTCCAGGTCGCGTGGAGCAGCGACAGCCGGCTGTTTGTGAGCGGCAGCAAGGACAGCACGCTCAAGGTGTGGGACGTGCGCGGCCGCAAGCTGATGGTCGACCTCCCCGGCCACGCGGACGAGGTGTTTGCCGTCGACTGGTCCCCCGACGGCAGCGGCGTCGCGTCGGGCGGCAAGGACAGGGTCATCAAGCTCTGGCGCCACTGAGCGGCCGCTGGCGCCGCCACCGGCGGCCGGGAGCGGCCTGCGACACGGCCGTAGCGCCGCGGTAACAGCGAGCGCGAGCGCCGCGCCGCGTTTTTTAACCACGTACTTGCGCCCTCTGTCGCGAGCAGCGTTCGGGGCCAGCCCGGGTAGAAGCCGTGCGACGAGAGCACCGCCGCTCGCCGCGGAACAGCACCGCGCGCCGCGCTCGCTCCCCAGCTCGCGAACACGCTCCTGAGGGCTGTCAGCGCTGTTTTCAAATGGCATCCGCGGGCTGGGGCGGCGCGCTGGGTGCGTGGGCGGGCGGCGGCGCCAAGTCTTCGGCCGCCGCGCGCTGGGCGGACGACGCCGAGGCGGCGCAGCTGCAGCCGTTCCGGGCCGCGCCGGGCGCGGCGTCAGGGGCCTCGCTGTCGGAGGTCGACCTGGGAAGCGCGCCGCCGAGCGTGACCGCCGCCGCCGGGCCGGCGGCGGACCAGAGCGTCGCGGCGCGCATCGAGCGCCTCGAGCGCGCTGAGCGCGCGCTCGCCGGGCGCGAGGCGGCAATTGCGGCGCGCGAGGCCGAGCTGCGCCTTGCCGGAGCACTCCTCCCCAAAAAGAACTGGCCGCTTTGCATCCCGGTGATGCACCACGACCTGTCGGAGCTGCCGCCCGCCCAGCGCGGCATGGTCCGGCTCGCGTACTGCTGCTACCTCGTGCGTGCGCGCCGCGCGGGCGGGCAGCCGTGCACAGGGGCGGCGCCGGCGCGCATGCGCTGCGCAGCGCTGACCGCCGCGCCGCGCGCAGGGCCTCGTCGCGTGCCTCACCGACAACTTTGCCGGCGCGTGCGTCATGGTCGGCCTGCACGCGCCGGGTGCGGGCGGCCAGCCGCGCGGCACGGCACGGCGCGGCGGCCGGCGGCACCGGCGCCACCACCAGCAGGCGCGCCGCCGCGCCCCGCGCCGCCCAGACCGCATGAGCAGCTGGTTCCTCGCCGCCATGTACCTGCTGGCGGGCGTGCCGCTGGCGATGCTGCTCTGGTACCGAAAGCTCTACGACACGGTTGCCAGGTGCGCTGCTGGCTGCTGCTGCTGGCCCCACAGCGCTGACCGCTGGACGAGCGCTGACACCGTCGCCCCGCGCCGCCCGCGTCGCCCACCCTCTCCCCCCCCCCTTCCCCTTCCACGCCAGCAACGGCTCGCTGGGATACATGAGCTTCTTCGCGGCCTTCTCCGTCCACACCGCCTTCTGCACCTGGGCCGCCATCGGTGCGCGCCAGCGTTGCCGGCATCCGGCGGCGCCGCGCCCGCCGCGCCCCCCGCGCCGCGCGCCGCCCCGCGCCGGCGCGCGCCGCCACCCGCCGCCGCAGCCGTGCCGATCGGGGGCGAGCGCTGGAGCTTCACCGGGTTTGTGAGCGCGCTGCGCGCGTTTGACGTCGCCGCCGCCGGCGGCGTGGTCTTCCTGGTGGGCGCGTGCGCGTGGTCGATCGAGGCGGCCGCGAGCCTGTGGTGCCTCAAGACCGTGTACTTCAGCTTCCGCGGCGGCGGCGGTGGCAAGCAGGCCGACGCTTCGGCGTCGGCGCAGGCGGCGGCGGCTAAGTTTGCGGTCGGCGCTGCGCTGCGCGGCCGGGCGTGAGCTGACGCGCGCAAGCTCGTGGCGGTGCAACGAGCAGTTTCTAGAGGCTCACCGCGTCGGTCGCGCACGCGGCTGACAGGGATGCGTGACGGTGCACGCGGCTGCCACCGCTCAGGCTGACCTCGAGGCCGCGGCTCCGACGCGCGCCCCAGCTACTCTGCGCCCTTGCCAAATCGCATCGTGTGATTTATCTGCGAGCTCCGGTGAGCGGCTCAGTGCTCCAAAAGCGCCAACCCACTCGCGGCAACCACCAGATGCGCGAGGCCTTCTGAGGCGGCCCGTCGCACGCCGCACGGCGGGAACGTGCCGTAACCTGCTGTTGCCGCACCCGAGCTGCCCGATGCCGCGCTCGCGCTCGGCGGCGGGGCGTGGCACGCCCGCGGCGGCGCTGCTGCTGGTCCTCGTCGCGCTGGCGGCGTCGCCGGGCCGGGCGCAGGTCACGTACACCAGCCTGGACCCCGCCAGCTGCCCAGCGTACCCTGAGCCGTCACTCGCGCAAAAGGCCGTGAGCGGTGAGCCCCGCGGCGGCGCCGGCGCCGTGCGCTGCGCCGCCCCACGCGGCGTGCCGCGGCGCCGCAGGCTTCTACGAGCCGATCGGGCAGGGCCCCATCGCGGTGGCGCACGCGCTGCAGCTGCCGTGCGGCAACAAGTTCCTCATGATCGTGAGTGTGTCAAGCTGACGCACGCTGCTCGGCTGCCGTGCTGCCAGCCGCGCCAGCCGACGGACCGCCGCCGCCGCCGCCGCCGCGGCGCGCAGGAGTTTGGGCCGACAGGCAAGGAGGGTGCCCTCATGCGGCCCCACCCTGCGACGAACCCCGAGGGCTTCAACATCCTGCAGGTGAGTGGGCCGCGCCCCCGCGCCCGCGCCCGCGCGCGCGCTCCGGCGCGCGCCTGCAGCCACCGCGCCGCCGCCGCCGCCGCCGCCGCCGCCGCCGCCAGGTGTACGACCGCGACGACGGCTCGTGGACGCACGTGCCGACCGACACCAACCTCGTGTGCGGCGGCTGGGCGCGGTTCAGCAACGGGCAGGTGGGGCTGTTCGCTGGGCACTACGGCACGCTGCAGGGCAAGCAGGCGGAGGGGTTCAAGGCGGTGTTTGAGTTTGACCCCACGACCTTCCGGCTCACGCCCAAGGCGAGCCTCAGCCACAAGCGCTGGTACCCGACCACCATCAACCTGCGTGAGGCGCCGCGGCGGCGGCGGCACCCGGCGGCGGCACCCGGCGGCGCGGCGGCCGCGCGCGCTCGAGAGCCGCTGAGCCGCACTCACGCGCGACGCCCTGCCCGCCCGCCCGCCCGCCCGCCCGGCAGCCAACGGAGATATCTACGTGCCTGGTGCGGCCGCGCCGCCGGGGGCGGGGCGGCTGGCGCGGGAGGAGGCGCAGGCGGGGGCCGGATGTGCGCGAAGGCGCCGCACACGCCGCACACGCCGTTCACGCCGCCGCCGCCGCCGCCGCGCGCGCGCGCAGGCGGCACCAAGCCGCAGATGCCCAACGGCGTGTGGCCCAAGGCGGAGGGCGCGGACGTGTTCAGCCACGCGTCCGGCACCGTGACCAAGGTCCCGACCAACGCCGCGCTGCACGGCGCGGGCCTCGGCAACTGGTACCTGGGCGCGTTCGTGCTGCCGACGGGGCAGCTGGCGGTCATGAACAGCAACATGATGCAGGTGGGCCCGCGGCGCGCGCGGCGCACGCCGCCGCCGCCGCCGCCGCCGCCGCCCGGCAGGCCGCCGGCACCGCGCCGCCCGCCGCCGCACGCCGCCGCCGCGCGCGCCGCGGCGCCTCGCAGCGCGCGTGCCGCACATGCGTGCGCGCGTGCGCGTGTGCGCTGCTGCTCGGCGGCGCGCGCTCTAAACCCCGCGCGCCGTGCGTGAACCCTAAAACCCTAAACCCCGCCGCCAGGTCATCAACCCCTACACCAGCGAGGCGCTCGCGGCCGCGCCGGCGCTGCCGGCGGCGGTGAAGGACCTGGTCTGGGAGTTTCCGCGCATGGGCCCCCAGGTGCACCTGCGCGCGGGCGTGCTCAAGCCGGGGCAGGACGCGCGGTTCGAGTTTGTTGCCTTTGGCGGCGGCTTGGTCGACGCGGAGCTCGCGGCAGACCTGCGCACGCGCTGCAGCCACGTCGGCTGCAACCGCGCCGAGAGCGAGCTCCGCCCGTGCGCGGATGTGGCGGTGCGCATCGGGCTTAGCGTGAGCGCGGGCGGCGCGCACACGTTTGACGCAGCGTGGCGCGTCGAGAAGATGCCGGGGCCGCGCTGCATTTTTGACGGCGTGCTCCTGCCCAACGGCCACGTCGTGCTGCTCGGCGGCCAGAAGGCGCGGCGCGCCCGCGGCGCCGCCCCGCCCTTGCCGTTGGCGCCGCGGCCGCCCCGCCCCGCCGCGCTGGGCCGCCCCGCCTCAGCGCGCCGCGCGTCCGCGTCCGTCGCGCGCAGCTCGGCCTGGGGGACCTGACCGACGGGCCCGGCTACAACGGCGGCCACGAGCCCTGGGACGAGGCCTGGATCTACGACCCCGCCGCGCCGCCGGGGCGGCGGTTCACCGAAACCGGCGCGCGCACGCGCATCGCGCGCACCTACCACGCGACGAGCATCCTCACGCAGGACGGCGACATCTGGGTGGTGCGCGCCGGCGCCGCCGCGCGCCGCATGGTCGCGGGGGCCGGCGCAGCGCGGAGCGGCGCGACGCGCCGGCGCCGCGCGCGCGCGCCGGCTCAGCGCGCGCGCGCGCCGGCTCAGCGCCGGCCCCCGCGCCGCCGCCGCCCGCGCCGCAGGGCGGCAGCTCCAACGCGGCCTTCTGGCGCAGCAGCCACGCGGCCGACTTCAGCCGGTCGCCGCTGGGCGTGAACGAGTACAGGCGAGCGCGCGCGGCCGCCGCCGCCGGGGGAGGGCGGCACGCGGGCCGGGGCCGCGTCCGCAGCCGCCGCGCGCGCGCGCTGCTGTGTGGTCTGCCGCGCCCACTCTGCGATCGGCCGCGCTCACGCGCCGCGCTCACACTAAACCCTGAACCCTGCCCGCAGGAACGAGGTGTACCACCCGCCCTACCTCTTCTGGCCCGGCCGCCCCCGCATCGCGGCGCCGCCGCCGACGTTTGCGGGCTACGGCGCGACGTTTGAGCTGGGCTACGCCTTTGACGACGGCCCGGGCGACGTCACGGGCGTCGTCCTGGTCAACGCGGGCGGCGTGACGCACAACTACGCGATCGGTGAGGGGCGAGGGCGGGCGGGCGGGCCGCGCCGCGCGCGCCCCGCGCACCGCGTACCGCGCACCGCGCACCGCGCACCGCGCACGAGAGGGAGGGGAGGGGAGGGGAGGGGAGGGAGGTAGGGAGGGAGGGAGGGAGGGAGGGAGGGCCGCGCTGAGTGCGTGCCTGCATTCACGCTGCGTGCTGGGCGCGCGCCCACCCTCCCTCGGCCGCCCCCCCCCCCTCCAACCCACCCCGCGCGCGCAGGCCACCGCTCGCAGCTGCTGGAGTTCCGCGCCATCAAGTCGGGCCCGTCGAGCGGGACGCTGCTCGTGACGGCGCCGTCCGCGCCCGAGCTCGCGCCGCCGGCGCACTACATGTTGTTCCTGCTCCGCGGCGACGCCTACTCGGCTGCCGCGTGGCTGCAGCTCCGCAAGGTGGGGCCGGGGGAGGTGCCCGTGGACATCCCGCAGGCCGCCCGCCTCGTGCCAGAGCTGAGCTCGGGCTTTGAGCCCGGCGGCGCGCCGGGCTTCCGCCTGGTGCTCGCGCCCGGCCGCGCCGCGGCGGCGCGGCTCGCCGCGCCCGCGGCGCGCGGCACGGGCGCCGCCGGCGCGCGCGTGCTGCTGACCGGCGGCGCGCCCGCGCCCGGCAGCGCGGCGCTGCAGAGCAGCGCCGCGCCGCTCGCGGGCGGCGCGCGCTGCTGGGTCCAGGCCTGGGCGCGCGCGGGCGGCGGCGCGGGCGGCGACGTCGCGCTGACCGCGGCGCTGGTCGCGGCCGCGCCGGCGGGGCCCGCCGGCGGCGCCGCTGCGGCGGCGGCTGTGGTTCAGCAGCAGGGCATGACCGCGCACGCGGGGCGTTACTGTCTGAACCTCATGGGTCCGGTCGACGTGCCCGCCGCCGGCGTCTACGCCCTGCGGCTGGACGTCGGGGCCGCGGCGGCGGGCGCGTACGTGGACCTGGATGACGTGGAGGTGTACTGCACGTGAGATGGGCGAGACGGTGTGCAGGCGTGTGTTCTGCACGTGAGATATGGCGTTGAGGTTTGATGCACTGCACTTGAGTGCAGGCGCTGCGCTGCACTGAGCTGGCGGCGGAGCTGGCTGGCGCGGCCGAGTGGTGCACCCCCTCACTGCGCGCATTAGGTCAGGGAGCACTGCGTCAACTGCCGACGGCGCGGCGTGCGCGGGCGCCCCGTGGCGCCGCCGTTGGCTGGAGCGGGCCGCGCGCGGCGCGGCGCGGGTTTTTGAGGGGGCCAGTGCCTCGGCGGCGTTGTTTGATTATTTTGCTGCTGCTGCCGGCGGCGCCGCCGGGCGCGCGCTGAGCGAGAGCGCCGGCGCCTGTGCGCCGCCGCGGTGGCGTCGCTCAGCTGAGATGCTGTCGGCCGGCCGAGCACCGCCAACAAACGCATGGCGTGTCCGTCGTTACTCGGGCATCGGGAACCGGCGCCGCCGGCTTCCGGTCAACAGCCGGAACATGAATAAGCTTGCCCTCGCACCGCCGCCGCACCCAGCGGGCTCCTGGCCGCAGCCGCCGCTGCTGCCCCGGCCAGCCCCGCCCCGCCCGCCCGACGCGCGCCCCCGCTCCTGGCCGGCCCGGGCGCCGCCGCCGCCCGCCCGTCGGCGCCCGGTCGCGGCAGCACGCGCGCGCGCGCCCGGCCGCGGCCACCGCGGCTGCTCCTGCAGCCGCCCCGGCCGCGCCCGCCGCGCGCGTGCGCCCGGGCGCGCCGCTGCTCGCGCGCCGCTGCTCGCTCAGTTGCGCGAGGGCACAAGCTCGCAGCGATCCATCTTGGCGTCGCCGCGCAGGTGCTCCTTGCGGCCGCGGCCCTTGAACGCGTAGTGCCGGCTGTACTGGTTGCGCTTCTCGGCCTGGGCCTTGGCGTCGCTGCGCGCGGCGCAGTGGGTGCCAGCGCCGAGGCGGCGGGGCGGGCGTGAGCCGGCGGCGGAAGGGCGCCCGCGAGAGCGGCGCGCCGCGCGGGCGGCGGCAGGAGGCCGCCGATGCTGCTGCTGCCGCCGCCGCTGCCGCCACCGTCGCCGCTGGTGCTGCTGCGGTCGCCGCCGAACCCCGCGCGCGCGCCGGCGCCCGGCGGCGGCAGCAGCGCGGCCGGCGGCCGCCGCGCCGCGCCGCGCCCGCCCCGCACCTGGCCTCGTCAGCGCCCGGCCCGCTGGTCCACCAGACCGCGCCCAGCAGCCCCAGCACCAGCTTCACGGCCAGGCCCACGCCCCCGTCGGGCAGGGCGGGGAGGGCCATCTACTGCTGCCGCTGCTGCCGCGCCGCGAGCCCGCGCCAGGCCCTGCTCGCGCGGCGACACCGCCCGAGCCAATCGCCGATCGGGGCGGTCGCTTGCGCGGGCAATGGGACTGCACGCGGGGGTCCAGTCGGCGTGCAGCGCTGCAGAGGCGACGCTTGGATCGTGGGAGGCAGAGATCGATGCAGGGAGTGCGGTACGGCGACGCCGCCATCAAAGCGCCGCGGCGCGCCGCAGCGGCACTAAAGCGCCGCCCGCTCGGCCGCCGCGGCGCCGAGCACCGCCGGCATGCGCCGATGTCAGGGACCGCCGCACCAGCTCACGGCACCACCGTCGCTCCGCCTTTTCACGCCTGCCCACGCGCGTGCGCCGCCGGCGCGCCGCAGCAGCCTCGCGCGCGCGAACCAGCGGCCAGCGCGCCACGCCGCCTCGAGCGACCGCCCGCCGCGCCCCTACAGCTGCGTGGCAGCTCCCAGGCGGCCCCCACGCGCGCCGGCCGCAGCGACCCCCCGCGCGGCGGCAGCAGCCCCCCAGCGCCCAGCCAGCTCTCCGCCCCCGCCGGCGCGATGGCGGCGATGGCGGCGCGCATCACCGACGGCCCCGCGACCTGGAGCGACGCCGAGCTCGCCGCGGGGCGTGCCGCGTACCCGGCCGACCGCGGGTACGAGCTTGCCTTCTCGCCCCACAACCCCACGCCCGGTGCGGCGCGCCTCGGGGCCCGCGCCGCGCGGTCTGCCTGCCGCCGAGCTCGAGCGCGCCGCCGCGTCGCACGCCGCCGCGCCGCACGCCGCCGCGCCGCCGCGCAGGCACCGGCCGCGTCGGCTTCCTGCCGGTCGCGCCCAACAACTACCCCTTCTATTGGTGCGCCGCCGCGTGCCACGTGGCCACACGCGCCGCGCGTGCCAAAGCAGCCGCGCTGCTAGCTGTGCGCGCGCGGCGACCGCCGCGCCAGCGCTGGCCAGCGCCGGCCAGCCCCCGGCCGGCGCCGGGCCACCGCGCGCGCGCGCGCCCGCGCCCCGCCGGCCGCCGGCCGCCGACCGCAGCGAGGGCGCCGAGGTCTACACCCCCCTGGTGCAGGCCGACGGCGGGCAGCTCTCGGGTGCGCGCCGCCGCGCCAGTTGCCCAGGCTGCGCCGCGGCCGCCGTCCCACCCCCCCCCCCCTCCCCCGCGCGCACCGCCCCACTGCGCCCGCCGCACCGCTGCGCCCGCCGCACCGCCGCAGAGTGGCAGCCCATGTACCAGCCCAGCCGCGACCAGGCCCAGGCGGACCGCGCCGCCGCGTACGCGGCCGGCGTGCCGCATGGTGCGCGGCGCGGCGGCGCGGGCAGCGCCCCGCGGCGGCCGCCCTCGCGCGACGCGCGCCGCCGGCGGTGCCGCCGTCCCGCAGGCTTTGTCGCGCCCGGCGACCGCCTCGCCGGCCTGCCCACCATCGAGCTCACCGTGGTGTCCGAGCTGGTGTGTGCGCGCCGCACGCCCGCCAGCTGGGCGCCGACCGCCGACCGCCCCCGCGGCGCCGCGCTCGCCCCCGCGCACGAGCTCTGCGCCGCGCCGCGCCGCGCCGCGCCGCAGCACGACGCCAGCGAGTACGGCGCACGGGTGGCGAGCGATGGCAGCCACAGCGGGGGGCCGTTCACCGTCCGCGTGAGCCCTGGCATCCGCGTTGAGGAGCTGCGCGCCGTCATCCGGGACGCCGGCGGCATCCTGCCCGCGCTGCAGCGCCTCGCGTACGCGGGTGCGCGCCAGGAGGCGGCCTCCCCGGGGCGGGCTGCCAGCCAGCGCAGCGCGCGGGCGCGGGTGCGGGCCACGCTGCCGGCTGGCTCCCCCGGCGCGCGCAGGCAAGCACCTCGACGACGCGCAGCGCACGCTGCAGCAGTACGGCGTGGCCTACTGGCACGCCAAGTTCCCGCACTGGCCGCTGACCGTGCGCCGCTTCTGAGGCAGCGGGGCTGCGGCGGGAGTTGACCGCGCGCTGGCTACTGCCGCGCCGCCGACTGCGCAAGGCCCTGTCGCGCGCGCCGCTTGGCGCATGTTGGGCCGGCGGCAGCGTAACAGTGCGCAGCAGCCCGTGCACCGGCTCACGGCTCCGCCAGGCCCAGCGGCGGCAGGCAGCGCACAGCCGCGAGGTCGTCGCGGGTCGCCTTGAGCGCCGCCGGCGGCCAGCTGCGCGCCGGCATGGCCAGCATCGCCGCCGCGCCGTCCGGCCCGTAGCGCGCCGCCAGCTCCGCGCCCTGCGCGGCCGCAGCCTCCTTGGCCGCGCGCCGGCCGCCGGCGCACGCCGCCTCGCGCTGCTGCGGCGACACGTAACTGCGGCGGCGCCGCGCCGCGCGGGCGCGCGTCGGCGCGGCCGGCAAGCCCGCGGCGAGCCGGCGCAGCTGCCCGGCCGCGCGCGCCGGCCCGCGCCGGCACCACTGGGCGGCTCACCGACGCACGCGCGCGACGCGCCGCGCCGTCGCCGCCGCCGCGGCGCCGTCGAGCGCGGCCTGCGCGCGCCGCCGCTCGGCGCGCGTGAGCTCGGTGCTGTGGTTCCAGCCGGTGGTGGCGTCGCCGCGTGTAAAGGCGTGGTCGCGGTGGAGCGCGTCAAACGCGGCCCCCGCCGCCGTGCGCGTCGCGCGCAGGTCGCTGGGGACGAGGCTCGCGGCAAGCAGCTGGTTGGCGAGCCGCTCGTCCGAGGCGGCGCGGCCGTACTTGGTGTCCGGCACGAAGCTGCTGCCGAGCCACTGCGGCGGCGGCGGCGGTCAGGCGGCCGGCTGAGTCGGCGGCGCGAGCTGACCCACGGTGGAGCTCGAGCGCGGCAGGCCAGACCCAGCGCTGCCCTCGCCGCTGCGCAGCCCCGTCTCACCTGGGGCCCGCGCACGCCCATGAAGGTGGAGCTGTAGTCCTGCAGCTCCAGCCGCGCCGCCCTGACCTGGGTGTGTGGCGGCGCCGGGGGCGCGGCTGTCGGTCGCTGCGCGGCGAGCAGCCAGCGCGCTCCGCTGCGGCCCAGCGCCCCGCGAGCTCGCCTTCTCTAGCACGGGCGTGGTGACGACCTGCTCGCCCCGGCCGAAGTTGAGGCTCGCGCCCGCGCGGCCCACGCCGCCGGCGCCCGGCGAGCGCAGCCGGCCCGCGCTGCCCTGCTCCGCGCCCTGCTGCCCTGCTGCAGCGCGCGGCGGGCTGGCCATGGCTTCGCGCGTGACGTACAGGGCGGGTGGGGCTGGCCGGCGCGGCGGCCGCCGGCGAGGGACTGGTCGGCGAGCGCTGCTCACGCGCGGCGGTGCGTGCGTGCGAGCGGGAGGTCGGGGACGGCGTGAGCGAGCTCTGCGTTACTCAGCGGAGCTTTAAGGGAGCTCGGCGAAGCCTGTCAACGCCGCGCCACAACCGCACCGCAGCCGCGCGACTGCCGCTGCTCACGCCGGCGCAGGCTCGCAGCCGCGCCCAGGGCTCGGCGCCGCAACCTCCCCCAGCCACCTGCAGCTCCCGGAGCCGCTCCTGCCAGGCTCCCAGCGCCGTGGCAGCCCGCTGCAGCCGACTCCAGCCAGCGCGCCACGACCGAGGCCGTCGCCGCCGCCGTGGTCACGGTGGAGGCGCAGCGGGCCGGCCGCGTGCCACTCGGCCGCGCACAAGGCCGGCGGCGAGGTCAGTCGAGGGCCTCACCGGCAAGGGCACGGGGCTGGCGCGCGTTCAGGGGTGGGCGCCGGCGCGGGGCCGGGCGAGCGAAGGCCCGGCCTCGCCCGCTGCTGGTTGCCTGGCACTAGGCAGTGCTGCCAACTTCGCCGAGGCGCGCCGCGCGCTGCACGCGCACGCAAGTACGCACGGGGCAGGGCTGATGGAGACACCCTGACCAGCCCCTGGCCGCCGCGTGCACCGCGCCTGCCAGCTGGCAGCGCCGGCGCTGTGATTCATTCATGCGTCCCACCACAGGCGCTGTCACTTCTGCTGCTTCGCCGGCGCCGGCTGCTGCTCTGCCTTGGCGGGGCGCTTGGCTCGCCGCGCCGCCGCCGCGCTCGCCGCCGCGGCGGTCGCCGCCGCGCGCGCCTGCTGCTGCGCCTCGCGGCGGCGATCAGCGGCCGCCACGGCGCTCAGGTAGGCCGCGACCAGCGGCATTTCGCTGGCCGCGGGCGATGCTCGTCGATGCCCTTGGCACCTCACTTTACGCCGGCCGCAGCGTCGCCGCCGATGCCCGCGGCTGCGCGCCGACGCACGCCGGCCAGCGTTCTGGCGGCCCAGCGGGCGCGTGCGCCGGCGGCGCGCAGCCGCGGCGGCGGCGGGCGGGTGAGAAGCGGCGGGCGCCTCGCTGGCGGAACGTGCTCGGCGGTGAGGTGGGCTGGCTTGCACTGGTGTGATCGTTGAGTCAATGGTGTGCTGGTCGGGGACTGGAGGGAGCTCACCGTGCCCGCCTGCGGCGGCGCCGCCCCGCCGAAAAGGGCGCGGTTCGCCGAACGCCCCGCCGCCGCCGCCCGCTCCCTCGGGTTCGCTGCCCGAGCATCGCCCCCGATCCCGCCGTCCCACGTGGACGCTCCGTTCGCACCGGCACCGTGTTTCGCGAGCTGTGTCGCTTGGACAGCACCGCCATGCGAACCACCTCCCTGCCCGCCTGCGGCGCGTGCGGGGGCGCGGCGCTCGGCGCCCGGCGCGCACGTCTGGCGTCCGGTGAGGCGCGGAGCAACCGCCGGCACACCACGGCCCGCCCTTTCGGAGGGGGGCGCGGCCCAGCGCGCCCGCACGCGCCCACGCGCCGCGCCCGCGCTGCCCGCCTCCAGGCCGGCTCCCGGGTCCGCGCCGCGCGCCGGCGCGCGTGGCGGCGTACCTGCCGGAGCCGCCGGCGGCAGCAGCGGCGGGCGGCGCGGCGGTTGACGTGGCCGCGGCCTTCAAGCGCCTGCAGAACGGCAGCGACGTCCGCGGCGTGGCGCTGGCGGGTGCGCCCGTGCGGCGGCGCCCGATCGCGCGCGATCGCCGGCGCCCGCGGTCGTCGCGCGCTGCTGCCGCCGGCGCCCGGCCCGACCGGCGCCCGGCCCGGCCCGCCGCGCCGCAGTCGGCCCCGACGATGTCGTCACCCTCACGCCCGCGGCGGCGTTCTTCATCGCGGCGGCGTTCGTGGAGTGGCTGCGCGGCCGGGGCGTGGCGCAGCCCAAGGTGCGCGGGCGCGCCGCCGCCAGCCGCCAGCGCCGGCGCGCGCCCGCGCTGACGCGTCGGCGCCGACGCGCGCGGCGCGCGCCCCGCAGGTCGCCGTCGGCTGCGACCCGCGCGTGAGCGGGCCGCTGCTCGTGCCGGCGGCGCTCGCCGGCCTCGCCGCCGCCGGCGCGGCCGCCGTCGACGTGGGCCTCTCCACCACGCCCGCCATGTTCTACGGCCTCGTCGCCCCCGGTGCGCCGCCGCGGCGGCGGCAGCAGCGGCAGCGGCAGCGCCACCCCCGCGCGCCCGCGCCCACCGCGCCCGCCTGCGCCCGCTGCGCGCACACGCGCAGGCTCCGACGTGACCGGGTCCATCATGCTCACCGCCTCGCACATGCCCATGCCCAACAACGGCCTGAAGTTCTTCACCGCCGAGGGCGGCCTGTCCAAGCCCGACATCACGGCGCTGCTCGAGGGCGCGGTGGCGCGCTGCGCCGCGGCGGGCGTGCCGCTCGGCGACCCAATGCTGGTGCGGCGCCGCGCGGCACGCGCTGGGCCGCGGCGCGCGCAGCTCGCCGGCGCGCGGGGGGGGGGGGGGGGGGGTGGGGTGGGGGCACAACCGCAGCGCCGCGCCGCGCTGCGCCGCGCGCCGCAGGACCCCGGCCACGTGCTACGCGCCGCGGTCGACACGCCGGCGGCGCCGGCGACGTGGCCGCTGCTGTCGCTGTACGCGGCGCACCTGCGGGAGCAGATCGTGGCCGGCATCCGCCACCCGACACACCCCGACGCGCCGCTCACGGGGCTGAAGATTGCGGTGGACGCGGGCAACGGCAGCGGCGGCTTCTTCGCGACGCAGGCGCGCCGCCGCCGCCGCCGCCTTGGTTGCCGCCGCAGCACCTGCGGCGCGGCGTGCCCGCGGCCCCCTCGCGCGCGCGGCGCCGACGCCCGCCCGCGCGCCCGCCCGCCCGCCCGCAGGTGCTCGCGCCGCTGGGCGCCGACGTGAGCGGCAGCCAGTTCCTGGACCCCGACGGCACCTTCCCCAACCACATCCCCAACCCGGAGAACAAGGCCGCCATGGCGGCCGCCGTCGACGCGGTCAAGCGCTCGGGTGCGACGCGCGGCGCGGCGCGGCATGGCGCGGCGCGGCGGCGGCGTCCCGCGGGCCCGGCGCCCCCGCCGGCGCCCCGGCGCGCCCCTCCCCGCGCGCGGCCCGCACGCACGCGCCCTCGCCGCCGCCGCCGCCGCCTGCCGCCGCGCCCCGTGCTCCCGCAGGCGCCGACCTGGGGATTGTGTTTGACACCGACGTCGACCGCTCGGCGATCGTGGACGGCGACGGCACGCCGATCAACAGCAACCGCTTCATCGCGCTCATGGCAGCCATCGTGCTGCAGGCGCGGCCCGGGAGGGGGCGGGTGGGAGGAGGGCGGCGGCTGCTCGGCGGGCGAGCTGCGGCGGCACGCGGCGGGCGAGCTGCGCGGGCGCGCGGCGAGCGCGCGCGCCGCGGCGCCGCAGGAGCACCCCGGCAGCACGGTCGTGACCGACAGCGTGACCAGCAACGGCCTGACCGCCTTCATCGAGGCACGCGGCGGGAAGCACTTCAGGCGCGCCACCCGCCGCCGCCGCCGCCGCCGCATCCAGCTCGCCGCTGCCGCCGCCGCTGCACCCCTCGGCCCGCCCGCGCCGCTCGGCCTGCCCCCGCCGCTCGGCGTCGGCGTCCTCTGCCCGCTCGCCGCGCCCGTGCCCTGGGCCCTGTGCCCCGAGCCCTGGGCCCTGAGCCCTGAACCCTGGGCCCCGCCGCGCCGCCAGGTTCAAGCGCGGCTACAAGAACGTCATCAGCAAGGGCATGGAGCTCAACGCCCAGGCGCGCGGTGTGGCGCCAAAGAAGGGCGCGCGCTGTGCCGGCCGGCCGGCCGGCCGCCGCCGCGGCGTGCAGGCGGAGCGGGGCCCGGCGTGGACGCGGCACGAACGCGCCGCCGCCCCGCGCCACGCCGCGCGCAGGGCGGGGACTGCGAGCTCATGATGGAGACGAGTGGCCACGGCGCGATGCGGTCAAACCGCTACCTCGACGACGGCAGCCACCTCGCGCTCACCGCGGTCGTCGCGTTCGTGCGCAGCCGGCTCGCCTCGGGCGGTGCGCGGCCGCGCCCCGTGTGCGGTCGCGGCCGCGGCCGCAGCCGCCGCATCGGCCAGCTCGCCGCCGCCGCCGCCGACGACCGACCCGCCGCCGCGGCGCCGCCCGGCAGGCGAGGGCGGGCTGCGGGAGCTGCTGGCCGACCTGCAGGAGCCCAAGGAGGAGGCGGAGCACCGCATCAGCATCAAGGCGCGCGGCGCCGCGGGCCGCGGTCCCGGCGCGGCAGGGCCAGCTCGCGGGGGGCCGCCGCCGCCGCCGCCGCCGTCCCGATCGGCACAGGCCGCCGCGCCCACGCCGCCCGGCGGCCGCTGCGCAGGACGCCGACTTCAAGCCCGTGGGCGCCGAGGTGCTGTCCGCGTTCAATGCCTGGGTGAGCGACGCGCGCGTGGGCGCGCCAGCGGCTGCGGGTCGGCTGCGCCCGCGAGGGCCGGACTGAGACCCCCGGCGCGCCACAACCTGCCGCCCCGGCCGCACCGCGCCGCGCCGCCGCCAGGTCGCGGGCGGCGCGGGCGGCGCGGACGGGTGGAGCCTGGAGCCGGTGAACCACGAGGGCTGGCGCGTCAACATCGACGAGGGCGGCGGCCGCCGCGGCTGGGCGCTGCTGCGGCAGAGCCTGCACGACCCGCTGCTGGTGCTAAACATCGAGAGCGACACCGTGGGCGGTGCGCGCCGCGCCGGGCTGCTCGCGCCGCGCGGGCTGCTCGCGCCGTTCCACGGCGGGCTGCTGCCTTGCCCCCGCCCCCGGCGGCGCCCCACGTGGCCACCGCCGCCGCCGCCGCGCCGCGCAGGCGTGAGCACGATTCGCAAGCACCTGCTCGCCTTCCTGCACGGCAGCGGCGCCGCAGGCAAGCTGGACCTGGGCGGCCTCGCCGAGGCGCACTGACGCGCACCGCGGCAGCGCGGTGGGGCGCGGCGCGGCGACGGCGACGGCGGGGCGGCGCGTGCTGGCCCCTGGCAGCTTGGGGGGTGGCGGGACGAGTTAACGAGCACCGTCCCGCCCCGAGGGCTCGCACTCACGCACGCGCCACCCTCACGCCACACTCCGCGCCATGCTCCGCTCCCACACACACAGCAGCGTGCTGCGGTGCGATTGATTGGACCAATTGGCCGCTGTACTAAAGCTGCTGCACGCATGGGCGCGGGGGCGTCGCGGCCCGCTGCCGCCGCCTCCGCGGCGGCACTGGCCGAGAGCGCAGCTGCGGGGCCGCGTGTCTGCCTCGTGCTGGAGGCGGTGCAAGTTGCGCGTGCCGGTCATTTCTGGCCAGGTGCGCGGCTCCTACTGCAGCGCGCGCGCGGGCGCTGCACGCGCCGGCGGCGGGGGTGCGCGCTGCACGCGGGCGGGCGGCGGGCGGCGGGCATCGCGGGCGCGGTTTTGGTAGCTCCGGGCCGGCGTTGGCCGTGATAGGAGGCTCGCCCGCTCCGGTCGCCTGGGAGCGCCATATGGCCGTCCCGCGGCCCGCGCGCAGCCGCCCAAGCGCAGCAGCCGCCGCCGCGCCGATCGTGATCGCGACCGCGCGCCACCGCGCACACCGTGCAGCCCCTGGGCCGCCACCCGCGCGCTCCCGGCGCTGATCCGCCCGTCCCCGCCAGCTCCAGGGCCGCCGGCGCCCCGCGGACGCCGCGCCCGCGCCCTCCGAGCGGCGAGGTGCGCCCCCCGCCGCCGCCGGGCCCTGCCGCGGCGCCCCGACCGCCCGGCTGCCGCGGCCGCGCGCGCGCCGACCCCGGGACGCGGCGCCGCGGCGCACGGGGACCTCGGCGCGCCGCGGCGCGCGGGGACCTCGGCGCGCCGCGGCGCCCACCGCGCCGCGTGGGCGACCAGTCGCTCGCTTTGCGGGGGTCACTCTTGATGATTGCTGGCTCGCCGCGCCCCGCGGGCCGCCCGACCGGGGCCATGGGACCGTTGGCTGCGCGCTGGGCCGTGGCGCGCGGCCATCTCCGGCCGCACGGCGCCGGGAGGGGCCGGGGCGCGCGGGCCCATCTGCGCTCACTCCCGCCGCCCCGCGCCCCGCGGCCCCGACGCGATGCGGCGCCGGCAGGGTCTCTGGAGAGATGGAGCGGCTGCAGCAGCGCGACCGCGCCGCGAAGCGCGCTGCCGAGGAGGCCGCGGCCAAGCAGACGATGGTTGACAACATCCTGCAGATGGCGGCGGCGGTGCAGGCGCAGGGGGCACCCATGCCCCGGGTGGACTTCCAGGACCTCCTGAAGCAGCGCCGCGGCGGTGCCAAGCGCCCGAAGCACCTGTCGGTGGGCCGCCGCGCCGCGTCCTGCGCGCTGCGCCCCGAGCCGCCGCCGCCCCGTCACGGATGCCCGCCGCCGCCGCGGCCGCGCTCGCTCACGGCCGCCCCTTCCCCCCCGCTCGCCGCGCGCAGGGGCAGCAGGCGGCGCCCGGCCCCGCGCCCCCGCTCGCGGCGCGCAGGCGCAGCAGGCGGCGCCCGGCCCCGCGCCGCCCGCGCCGGCCGCGGCCGCCGGTGCCGCGCCCATGGAGGTGGAGCGCATCGACGGCCAGGTGCGGGTTGCGCGCGGGGCGAGAGGGGGCCGGGGCGGCTGCTGCGCCCGGTGCCCTTCCCCGCGCCGCCGCGCCGCGCCGCCCCCCGCGCCGCACGTCACCGCCGCCCGCCCGCCCCCGCCCGCCCGCCTGCCCACAGCCGGCGCCGCCGCTGCCGGCCGCCGCCGGCGCAGCGCTCGTCGCGCCCGCGCCCGGCGCCGCCGCGCCGGCCGAGCCCAAGGTGCGACTTGAGCACCGCGACGGTCCCAGGGCGGGCGCGTGCGGGCTGCGTGCGCTGCTCGCCGCGGCGGCGCCGTCTGCGCCCGGCGACGCCGCCCCGCTGCTGCCGAGCCCGCCCTCCCCTCGCCCCGCCCCCGCCGCCGCCGGGCCCGCGGCGCAGGCGCGCGCCCCGTCCGCGCCCCTGCGCGTGCGGATACCCATGCACGACGAGGACGACGACGACGACTTCCTGCCGGTGGGCCGCCGCGCCGCGCGAGCGGCCCCGATCGCCGCGCCGCCGGGTCCAGCCCTGACGCATTCGCGGATGCCCACCGCCGCGCCGCCCCGCCCGCTCGCCGCGCCGGGCCTCGCGGCCGCCGCGCCGCGCGCGCAGGCGGCGCCCGAGCCCGCGCCCGCGCAGTTCGGCTGCGCCGCGTCTGACGACGAGGAGGAGCCCGCGTCCGACGACGACGACGAGGAGCGCTCGGTGCGCTCGCGCCTGAGCGCGCCCGAGCGCGCGCCCGCGCGCGCGGCCTCTGCGCGACGCCGCGCGGTCGGCCGCCGCCACGCACCCTCTCGCGCGCGCCGCGCCGCCGACAGGCGCCCGGCATGCGGCGGCGCAAGGACGCGTGCGGGCTGCCTAGCTGCACCAGCGACATGGCGGCCACGTACTGCGTCGCCGACAGCGCCGGCGCGCCGCTCAAGGGCCCTGAGCACCTGCGCTGCCCGGACTGCGCCAAGTCGGCGCAGGAGCGCGGCGAGGTGGTCGTGGGCAGCACCTCGTACGCCTCGCGGCTCTGCCGCGAGGAGGGCTGCTGCGCCACTGCCGTGTTCGGGCCCCCCAACGGCGCCCCTGAGTGCTGCAAGCGGCACAAGGTGCGCGCCAGGGCGCCGCGCGCCGCGCGCAGCCCTCGCCGGCACGCCGCGCCTGAGCGCGCCCGAGCGCGCGCCCGCGCGCGCGGCCTCTGCGTGACGCCGCGCGATCGGCCGCCGCCACGCACCCTCTCGCGCGCGCCGCGCTGCCTGCAGGCGCCCGGCATGCGGCGGCGCCGCCACGCGTGCGGGCTGCCGGGCTGTGAGAGCGACATGGCGGCCAAGCACTACGTCGCCGACAGCGCCGGCGCGCCGCTCAAGGGCCCTGAGCACCTGCGCTGCCCGGACTGCGCCAAGTCGGCGCAGGAGCGCGGCGAGGGGCAGCCCGGTGAGCGACGACTTTGACGTGCAGCCCTGGGACGGCTCGCCCATCAGCCCCGACGCGTCGCCGATGAGCCCGGCGCCCATCATCATCTCAGACCTGCACGCCGGCGAGCCGCCGCAGCAGCCGAGCGGCGGCGGCGGCGGCTGGGACGGCGGCGGCTGGCGCGACGCGCGCCAGCAGCAGCCGCCGCAGCCGTACGACGGCCGCGCCGGCGCCGAGCCCTACCGCTGGCAGCAGCAGCAGCAGCAGCAGCAGCAACAGCAGCAGCAGGCGCCGACGCAGCAGCAGCCATGGCAGCAGCTGCCGGAGCTGTGGCAGCACCAGCAGCAGCTGCTGCGGCAGCAGTTGCAGTGTCAGCAGGTGCAGCAGCAGCAAATGCAGGGCGTCGGCGGCTGGATGCAGCCGTGCATGCCGCAGCAGCCATGGCAGCAGCTGCCGGAGCGGTGGCAGCACCAACCGGCTGGGGGCTCGCCATGGGGCTTTGGGCGTGGCTGGCATGTACATGCCGAGCTTTGCGCCCGTGCTTCCGGGCCAGGTGCCCGAGGCGGCGGCGGCACAGCAGATGCTGGGCATGGGCCAGCAGCCCCAGCAGATGCAGCAGCACCAATTGCAGCTTCGGCAGCAGGCCATGCAGCAGCAGGCCATGCAGCAGCAGCAGGCCATGCAGCAGCAGCAGGCCATGCAGCAGCAGCAGGCCATGCAGCAGCAGCAACAGCAGCTGCACCAGCAGGCGTTGTATCGATTCCAGCAGCCGCACTGACGAGGAGGAGCAGGAGGCGGCCGGGGAGGAGGCGGCCGGGGGGCGGTGGCTCAGCGTGCGCGCCGACCAGGACGCGTGTTGGTGTTGTTGTTGTTGTTGCACACAGGCCAGCGTGTAACGGCGGCTCGCACGGGAGCAACCGCGCGGCCGGCGGGCAGCGAGCACCGGGGCACCGGACGCGGAGCAGCCGCAGCACGCGAAGCTGGTCAAGCTGATCAGGCTCGTCTGGCTGTTGGCTGCGCGGGTTGTTCGGGGGGGGGGGCTCTTGCTCCAGCCGGCAGCCGGCGCTCAAACAGCTCAAACAGACATAACGCTAACAGGCGAGGCACGAACAACAGCGGCCCAGCTGGGTGCGCGCGGGGGCGCGCGCGCGACGCGACGCGCGCCGCCCCCCGCACCCGGCCGGGCCGGGCCTCTCACCATGAGACATGACACTGGATGAGTGGCTACGCCCCAACTCAACTCTGCGCCGTGAGACTGATGGCGGTGTGGTGGTCCCAGTCTGGACCTGCGCGCATAGCCACAAGCGCCGACCGGCGGCGGCGGCGGCGGGGCCTCGCTCGAACGTGACAGACAGATGCGTCTCAAAGGCCTGCTTGCTGCAGCAGGCAGTGGAGAGAGCAGGTGGCCACACGACGACGACGAGTGCAGGGTTAGGGTTCAACGTCCGCAAGCCCCGGCTGCCCGAAGGAATCCCGCAGACCACGGCACGCAGCAGCACAAGAACACAGGGACGTCGGGCGCTGGTGCGCCCCGAGTCGATGTACTCGATGGTGGTGATTGGAAAGCCTCTCTCTCGTTTATTATTCTCGGCGCGCAGCAGCAGCAGCAGCAGCAGCAGCAGCAGCAGCCCCGGACCGGGCGGCCGCCGGTGCGGTGCGCCACGCAGCGCGCCGCGCGCGCCGCCGGGCCCTGCCAGCAAGTGCAGCAGAGCCCATCGACCGCCGCCTTGTCAGCGGCGGCCGGAGCGGCCGGCCAGGCGCCCAATTGGCGCAATCGGAGCAGTGTGTTGCGACCATCGTCACCACAAAACACAAGCACGTGCCTTGCCGCGCCGCTGCGCCCAAATTACAGTCTACACACAAAAAGCGCCACTGAAGAGCACCTTCGCCGGCCCGCCGTGTGCGTGGGCGTGCGCGGCGGCGCCGCGCGCGCCCGGCCCCGGCAAAGGCGGGGCGAGGCGAGGGTCCTCCAGCATGAGAGACACAGGGAGACATTGAGCGAGCCCGGCCGGCGCCGGCCCGCCGCCAGCGCCGCGCGCGCGTGGGCGCGGGCGCGCTGCGTGCGGGCGCGGGGGGCCCTCCACGTCGGCGCTCAGCAGCGCCGCGCGGGCTGCGACTGTGAGATGGGCGCCACGCCGCCGAGGGGCACCACGCCCAGCGACACCATGGCCTGGCCGGGGGTCATGCTCCAGCTGCCCAGCGAGTTGGTCCCGCTGGGCAGCGCGGTGTTGCTTTGCATGCTGCTTGACGAGCTGGCAAGCAGCATCGCAGACGACCCGCTGACCATTGGCGGCAGCACGGCGGCGCCCGTGGCGCCGGCGGCGCTGGCCGCGACCGCGGCCGCCACGCTGGGCGCGAGCAGCAGGTGCTGCGTGAGCAAGCCGCTGCTGCTGGCGGTCGCGTCGCTGCCGCTGCCCCCCGGCACGGCGTCCGCCAGCGGCAGAAGCACGTCGCCGGAGAGCTGGCCCACGACCTGCTGGCCGGCGTAGCGCAGACCGGGCACGGCCGGCGCGCCGGCCCCGGGCGCCAGCGCGCCGGGCGAGGCCTGGCCCAGCCCGTCCGCGGGCGGCGCCAGCTGCAGCTGCGGCGCCACCACCGGCGGCACCACGGCCGGCGGCACCACGGCCGCCGGCAGGGCGCCGTCCAGGCGCGGCAGGGTGTCGGCGGGCGCCGGCAGCGCCGCGATCTCTTGGGAGCCGGCGGTCGGGCTGCCGACTGTGGCCGGCAGGCCCGGCGCCTGCTGCCACGCGAGCGCCTGCATGCTCACGTCATCGATGAGCTGCAGCTGCTGCATGCTCAGCTGCACCGGCGCCAGCGCCGCGCGGGGCGGCGGCAGCGGCGCCGGCGGCGGCGGCGCCGGCGGCGGCGGCGGCGGCTGCGGGGCAAGCCCCGCCGCCAGGGCGCGCTGCTGCTGCAGCACCCAGGCCTGCTCCCCCTGCGCGAGCATCGCCAGCACGGCGCCGCCGTTGACGGGCGCGCCGGGCAGCAACATGCCCTGCGCCGCGAGCAGCGCGAGCTGGTGCTGCAGCTGCGCCTGGAGCTGGTGGTGCTGCATTGCCGCCTGCATCTGAGCCACCGACCCGACCGGCAGGTAGCTCATCATGCCGGCGGGGCCGCCGTTGGCCGCCAGCCCGGCGCCGCCGCGCGGCCCCGCCGCGCCCGCTCGTTGCTGGTGCAGCAGCAGCGCCGCGTGCGCGTACGCCGCCGCCGCGGGGTCGCCCAGGTCGAAGCACGCGAGGTCGGGGCCGCCGGCGCCGCCGCCGGGCGACGCGGCCGGGCCCTGCAGCTCCGCCCCGCTGCGCAGCTCGTCGGGGCTGTGCGCGAAGAAGCAGATGGGCCGGTCGCACGCGGCGCCCTGCGGCGGCGGCGGCGGCGGCGGCGCGTCGGCGCGGGCGGCGCGCGCGGGCAGCTCGCGCGGGCGCGCCGCGGCGGCGCTGCGCGCGCGGGCGTGCCGCGGCGGCAGCGCTGCGCGTGCCGCACCAGCTGGCACATGGTCGTGCGGAAGCGCTTGGGGTGCAGCCAGTACTCATACACATTGTGCTGCGGCGCGGAGGGAGGGAGAGAGAGAGACAGCGGCGGGCGTCGGCGGGCGCCCCGCGGCGGCGGGGGCGCGCGCGCGCGCGAGCCGCAGCGTGCTGGGGCGGGCTGGCGCGGCGCGTGGGCAGCGCGGCCAGGGCGCGGGCTGGCGCGGGCTGGCGCTGAGGCGTGCATACCGCCACAGGGGGCTCCCCCGGCGCGGCCGGCGGCCGGCCCGGGCGCGGCGCGCGGCGCCCGCCCTCACAGTGAAGTGGCACCCGTCGCCGCGCGGGCAGTTGGTCCCCTGCGCAGGCGGGCGGGCGGGGGCGGGTGAGCGGGGGCGCAGGCGGGCGGGCGGGCGCTCGCTGCGACGGCTGGGGGCGGGGCCCCCCGCGCCGCGCCGCGCCGCGCCGCGCGCCTTGCGGTCGTCGGGGCAGGGCAGCGGCTCGTAGGTGAACATGCGCGGGTCGCGGCGCCGCGCCTTCTCGTTGGGGTGCAGGAAGGGGCAGAGGCTCCAGTTGTGGGGGTAGTCGGCCGCGCACGCGGCAATCTGCGGCGGCGCGCGGCGGGCGGCGTTCGACGGAGCTGCCGGCGCTGCCCGCGGCTGTGCGTCTTTGCCTATCGCTTGGCAGGCCGCCCGCGCGGCCGGGGTGCCGCCCGGCCGCGCCGGGCCCGCGGTCTGCGCGGCGCGCCATGGACCGCGCCCCGTGCCGCGCCCTGGCGGCGCGCGGGCGCGCTGCCGGCGGCGACCCTACACGGGGACGCAGTTCTAAGGTCCCCCGACGCGCAGCGGCGCACCTTGAAGGAGTACAGGTAGAACTCGGCGCTGTGCTGGCTCGCGGGCGGGCCGGCGCCGTTGCGCGGCCCCCCGGCGCCCCCGGGCATGCGTGACCGACCGGGACGCATGTCTACGGCCTGCGCGGCGCGCCTGCGGCTGCTGGGGCGCGGGCACGCGCCGGGGGCGCCGGGGTGTGGGGCCGGGCTGCGCGCAGCATGGTCTGGGGGCGCACTATGAGCTAACTCGTGGGGTTGTGGAGCGCTGCCCGGGCCGCCGGAGAGGTGGGGTGAGCCGGCACGCGGCGAGAGCGCGGGCAGCCCGGCCGGCGCTGCGTGCCTTTCCTGCGCTGCGCCGTTCGTGCCCGGCGCGAGCGGGCGGCGCGGACGTGCGGTGCATCAAGCACCGCGTGGCGCTGGGCGGGCGCGCACGCTGCGCAGGAGCGGCGGCTGGCGTTCGGTCAAAAAACACATCGCGCTGCGGTTGGCAAGGATTGCCTTGCGCGCGGTGGTCACCGCGGCGGCGCGGGGCGGCGCGTCAACACAACCGCACGAGCCTGCAGGGCGAGGTTGCGCCCCCCGCGCGCGCCGCCTCGCGCGCCCGCCACAGCCGCCGGCCGGTCAGCACAGCGACACGCAGCGAACGCGCCCGCCTCGCGCCGCCTCGCCCGCCCGGTCAGGGCGCGCCGCCGCCGTACTTTGCGACGTAGCCGTCCACGAGCGCCCGGATCTTGAGCCGCCGCGGCTCGTTGAGGTACGCCGCCGCGCCCTCGGCGCCCTCGCCCGGCGCGTCGGGCGCGCCCGGCGGCGGCAGCCCCGCGAGCACCTTGTCGGTCGCCTTCTTGGCCACCGCCTTGAACGCCTGCGCGGCCGCGGCGCAGAGCGGCCCGCGGCGGCGGCGCGTGTGGGGACGGGCGGCGCGTCGCCGCGCGCGCTCGTCGCCGCGGCGGGCCTGCCGCTGCACAGCGCGCGGCGCGGCGCGGCGCGCACCTCGCGCGTGAGCCTGCCGGACTTCCACACCGGCTTGAGCATCTCCTTGATGGCCTCAGTCACAGCCAGGCGCAGCTCGCTGTGGGCCGGCGGCGCGCCGGCGCCGGCGCCCCCGCCGTGCGGCGCCGCGCCGTCGCCGCCGGGCGCGCCCGGGAGGCCGCCGCCGTGGGGTTGGCCGGGCTGCTGCCCGCCCCAGCCGACGTCGCGGGCGTACGGGTCCGCGCCCGGCCCGCCCCAGCCGCCGCCGCGTGGCACGCCCCAGGCGCCCTGCTGCTGCTGCTGCTGCTGCTGCTGCTGCTGCTGCTGCCAGCGGTAGGGCTCGGCGCCGGCGCGGCCGTCGTACGGCTGCGGCGGCTGCTGCTGGCGCGCGTCGCGCCAGCCGCCGCCGTCCCAGCCGCCGCCGCCGCCGCCGCTCGGCTGCTGCGGCGGCTCGCCGGCGTGCAGGTCTGAGATGATGATGGGCGCCGGGCTCATCGGCGACGCGTCGGGGCTGATGGGCGAGCCGTCCCAGGGCTGCACGTCAAAGTCGTCGCTCACCGGGCTGCCCCTGGCGGCGCCCGGCGCGGGCGGCGCCGGCGGTGGCGCCCAGGCGCCGGCGCCGCGCGCGCCGCGGTCCCACGCGCCGCCGCGGTCCGCGTGGGGCTGCGCGGCCGCCGGCGGACGCGGCAGCTGGGGGGCCTGGTCGGCGCCGTCCAGGGCGTCCAGGTCGGAGATGAGCGGCGCGCCTGGCGGCGGGCTGCGCGGCAGCGGCGGCTGGCTGCCGGCCTCCCCGCTGCCCTCGCGCTGCTGCGCCTGGAGGCCGTGGGCGGGGCCCGCGTCGTCGCCCGGCCGCCCGGGCAACCCGCGCCCGCCGCGGGGCTTGGCGGGGCTGCGGCTGCGCGCGCGCCGGCCGCGCACGCCGCCCCAGGCGGGCGGCGGCGAGTCCGGGGCTGCCGCGCCCCGCGGCGGCGCCGAGCCGTCGTACGTGGGCGACCCGCGGCCGCCGCCGCGCTCCTGCGCCGGCCCCCCGGGCCAGCCAAAGCCGCCCCGGGCGAGGCCGTAGGGACGGGGCGGCGAGCCGCCGCGGAAGCCTGCGCGTGCGGCGGCGGGGCGGGACGGCGTCAGCGGAGCTGCGGCGGCCAGTGCACGCAGCAGCAGGCCGGGGACGAGTGCCAGCGTTGCGGCGCCGCCCGCAGCAGCCGCGCACCTGGCGGGCCGGGCCAGGGACCCTGCCCAGGGCCGCCGCCTGCTGCGGCGCGCTCACGCTCCTTCTCCCGCTCCCGCTCGCGCTCGCGCGCTGACAGCGGCAGCGGCAGCGGCCCGGGGCCGCGCGGCGGGTGCGGGCCGTCAGGCTCGCCGCCGGGCCAGAGCGGCGAGCGGCTGTGCGTGCCGTCGCGCTCGCCGCGCTCGCGCTCCCTCTCCCGCTCGCGCTCGCGCGCCGACAGCGGCAGCGGCCCGGGGCCGCCGCCGCCGCCGCCCGGCGGGCCCGCCCAGCCCTCGCGCGCACGCGGGCGCGGCGCCACCTCGCGGCCGCTCAGCGACGCGGGGCTGCCGTCGTCCCCGCCGCGCGTCGACTTGGCGAGGCTGGCGGTGCGCCAGCCCTGCGGGCCGTACGGCCCAGGCGATGCCGAGCCGCTGCCGCCGCCCTCGCCCGCGCCCAGCGCCTCACGCAGCGCGCCCAGCGGCTCGTGCGGTGGCCGCTCCCGCTCGCGGCTGCCGCCGCGGCGCAGCGGCTCGCGCTCGCCGCCGGGCGGCGGCGGGCCGCCGCCGTCGCGCCGGCTCGCCACCAGGCGCTGCGCGATGCGCACGAGGAAGCCCTGCGGGTTGCGCAGCCGCGTGGCGCCCCCCAGGGCCTTGCCGAGCTCGTCCAGCGCATACGTGCCCTCGCCCTCGCTCAGGCCCTCCAGCGTGGACACGACCGCGGCGTCGGGCAGCGGCGGCGCGAGCAGCCCCACGTCGAGCATGAGCTGGAGCTGCCGCTTCACGCCGGGCGCGAGCGCGCTGTCGGCGACCCACGGCGGCAGCGGCGCGCCGCGCGGCGGCGGCGCGCCGCCGCCGTCGCCGCCGCCCCAGCCGCCGCGCCCGCCGCGCGGGCCGCCAAAGCCGCCGTGCGGGCCCATAGGCGGGCCGCCGGGGCCCCAGGGGCCCGCCGGCGGGCCGCCCGGCGCGCCGGGCGGGCCAGAGTAAGCGCGGCTGGTGCGGTAGATGGGGCCCGTGTGCGGCGAGCGGCTGCCGCGCCGGCTGCGCCGCCGCCCGCCGCCGCCGCTGCTGCTGCTGCTGCGCCGCCGCGCGCGGCGGCGCCGGCTGCCCGAGCGGCCGCTGCTGCTGCGGCTGCGCGAGCTGCTGCTCCGGCTGCGCGAGCTGCGGCGCCGGCTGCGCCCGCGGCTGCGGCTGCGGCTGCGGGACGAGCGGCTGCCCCCGCTCCTGCGCCGGCGCCTGCTCCTGCTCCTGGTCCGTCCGCGCGACCGGCTGCGGCTTCCGCTGCTGCGGCTCCGGCTGCTGCGCGACCGGCTGCGGCTGCGGCTGCCGCGGCCGCGGCCGCCGCCGGCCGCGGCGGCCGCGGCGGGCGCGCCGTTGGCCGCAGCTGCTTGCTGCGCCTGCTCCCCCTCGGCCGCGCCGGCCGGCGGCGGCGCGTCGCCGCCGCCACGAGACTTCTTGGCCGGCTGGCTGGCGCTGCGCCGCCGCGAGCGCCCACGCCGCCCACGGCGGCTGCGGCTGCGGCTGCGGCTGCGGCTGCGGCCACGGCTGCGGCTGCGGATCGAGCCGCTGCGGCTCCTGCTGCGCCGGCCGCGCCGCAGGCTGCCGCTGGGGCCGCGGGGGCCGTCGCGCTCGCGCTTGCGCGCCGCGCCGCCGCCCGGCAGCGCGCCCGGGGCGAGCCCCCCGAGCGCGGGGTGCAGCATGCCCGCGAGCGCCGTCGCGGGCGAGAGCGCCGCCGCGCCAAAGGGCACGCCCACGGGCGGGCCTGCGGCGGCGGCGCCGTTGGCCAGCGCCGCCGCCGCGGCGCGCGCCGCGGCCGCCGCGGCCGCGATCGACGCCGCCACGTCGGGCGGGCACGGCGGGGCTCCGCCCTCGGGCGCCCTGGGCGCCTCCGCCATGGGTGCGCGGCGCCTGCGGGGCGGCGCGGCGCGCGGAGCAGCGGCGGCGCTCGCGTCGGTCCGCGCCGCGCGCGCGCGCGGGGGCGCTGCGCTGCCTGAGCTGCCGGCCACGTCTGCCCCATGCCGCCCCCACGCGGCGGCCGGGGGGAGCTGGCGACCGCGGCCCGCCCGGGGGCGAGGGAGCGGGGAGAGCTGATGCAGCGGCCGCGACCGGCAGCCGCAGCGCGCGCCGCGGCCTCGCCGCACCGCTGGTGGTCGGACGCGCCCTAACTGGCGCGCTCCCCGCGGTCACGCCCCAAGCATGCCCAGGCGCCTCGTTTCCGCGCTTGGCGCGCGGTGATGGCGCGCCGCTCCCGCGCTCGTCCCCGGCGCGGCGATCGGGCTCCACCGCGCCCAAGGCAGCGCACCCCGCGCACGTCGAGGCGCAGGCGCTCTCGACCTGCTGGGAGCAGCGGAGCAGGCGGTCAAGTTCTCCTTGCGGGCGCTGGGCGCAGCACCCCTGGCGGCGGGCGCACACGCTCGTCGGGATGCAGCCGTCGCGCCTGGAGCTGGGGCGGGCCAGCGGCCCCGCGCCCGCGCGCCTCGGCGCGCTGGGCCGGCTGGCGGCCCCGCTCAACGTCGCCCGCGCACCTGGCGGTGACCTGCGGGCCCTGGGGCGCCCGGCGGCCCTGCGCCGCTGTGGCGGCGTCGGCGGCGGCGTCGGCGGCAGCGCCGGCGGCAGCGGCGCGCCGCGCGGCGCGCCGGCGCGCCGGGGCGTCGCCTGCGCCGCCGCGCGGCACACGCGGCTGGGCGACGGCCTCACCGCCCTGCAGCTGGGGCCGCCGGCGCAGCAGCAGCAGCAGCAGCAGCAGCAGCAGCAGCAGCAGCAGCAGCAGCAGCAGCCGCGCGCGTTCGTGGTCGGCGTGCCGCCCGGCGGCGGCGCCGGCGCCGCGGCTCCGCTGGAGCGGCTGCTGTCGCTGCTAGACGAGCAGCGCCGCACGCAGGTGCCGCAGGCGCCGCTGCCGGAGCTGCTGCTGCTGCTGCTGGGCGCGGGCGCCGGCGGCGAGCCGGGCGACGGCGACGACGGCGCGGCGCAGCAGTGCGCACGGGTCGCAGCGAGCTTCGGCCTGCGCCTGCAGGTGGCACCGCAGCCGGCGGCCGCCGCCGGGCCACCAGCGGCGGCGCCGGACGGGGGCGCCGCCGCCGGAGCCGGCCCGGCGGGCGCGGACGCCGGCCCCGGCGGCAGCGCCGCGCCGCCGCTGCTGTTCGGCCTGGGCCGGGCCGGCCGCGCCGCGGCGGCCGCGCTGCTGGGCGCTGTGGAGGGCGCCACAGCCGCGGCGGGCGCGGCCATCGCGGCGGTTGAGACGCGCGGCGTGGACGTGCACGCCGACCTGCCGGACGCGCAGCTCCGGCTGAGGTGCGCGGCGCGGCGGCGGCGCCCCAGCAGGCGCGCGCTGCGCGGGCGCGCGCCCACCCCGCCGCCGCCGCGACCGCGACCGCAGGCGCACCGTGGGCTGGAGCACCCCCGAGCAGAACCTGGCCAGCTGGCAGGCGGCGTTCAGCTTCTGTGCCGTGCTGGCGCAGCTGCGGGCGGCCGGGTACGAGGTGGTGCTCAGCATGGGGGACGACGCTGGCAGCGGCAGTGGCAGCGACGACGACGAGGACGGCGAGGACGAGGAGGGTGAGGAGGACGAGGAGGGCGAGGACGACGAGGACGAGGACGAGGAGGCCGCGGCCAGCAGCGACGAGGGCAGCAGCGGCGACGGCCCGCAGGCGGCGCGGCGCGCGGACCCGCGCGACGGCGGCAGGCGCGGCCGCGGCCGCGGCTGCGACAGCGGCAGCGGCAGCGGCAGCGACGACGTGGACGAGGTGGCCATGATCGTGCTGCGGGCCGACGACGGCTCTGAGCAGTCGCTCAAGCTCACGCGGGAGCCCAACGGCGACCTGCAGGTGTCCGGCGACGACGGCAGCGCCGGCGGCGGCAGCAGCGGCCGCGCCGGCGGCGCCGGCACCAGCAGCGACGAGGGTGGCGGCAGCGGCAATCGCAGCGGCAGCAGCAGCAGCAGCGGCAGCGGCAATCGCAGCGCCGCCGGTGCTGGCCCCGGCGCGTCGCAGGCGGTCAGAGCGGTGGAGCAGGCGATGGCGCTGGAGTTTCAGTTTTGGGACGGCGACGGCAGCGCCTGGTTTAGGGAGCCGGCGGCTGCCGAGCGCGAGGGGGGCGGCAGCGGCGGTGCCAGCAGCAGCGGCGAGCTGGGCCGGGACGCGCGCCCAGCAGAGGACCGGCAGGAGGGCGGCAGCGGCGCTGCGAGCGGCGAGCCTGGGAGCAGCCCAGGCGGCGGCGCGGCGTCCGAGGCTGCCGCTGATGTCAGCGGCAGCGCGGGCGGCGGCGAGGCCGAGCGCCCGGCGCGCAGCGCGGGTGGCAGCCGCGACAGCCAGGACGACGACGCGGAGCGCTGGGTGGGCGACACCAAGCAGCCAGCGGTGCTGGCTGCGTTCCTGCAGCTCGAACGCACCTGGAAGCGCACCGGCGCCGGAAGCGGCCGCCCGCGCCGCACCGGCGCCGCTGGCGCCGGCGTGGAGCCGCCCGATGGCGAGCCGCTGCCCGAGCTGCTGCCCAGGCCGGTGCGGCCGCCGCAGGCCGGCGACGCTGCGGCGCCGAGCAGCACCGAGGCCAGCAGCACCAACAGCAGCAGCAACGCAGCGGCCGCCGAGGCTGTTGGCGAGGGCGCCGCTGCCAGCGGCGCCGCCGGCGAGCAGCAGTCAGGGCGGGAGCAGGCGCCGCCGCCGCCGCCGCCGCCGCAGCAGCAGCAGCAGCAGGAGGAGGAGCAGCAGGCGGAGCAGCAGGCGGAGCAGCAGCAGCAGCAGGCGGAGCAGCAGCGGCAGCAGCAGCAGCAGCAGCAGCAGCAGCAGGCACAGCCGGCGCAGGAGCAGGCGCCGCAGGCATCGCAGGCGCAGAAGGAGGGGCGGCAGCAGCCGCCCGGCGCGGCGCGCCAGCTCTACCAGGCCGGCCGCGACGCGCTCGCCGCGGCCGTGGGCGCCAGCGGCGCCGCCTCCGACTCTGAGTCGGAGGAGCACGGCGAGGCGGAGTACGCCGAGGCGCTCGCGGAGCTGTTTGAAAAGTTTGAGCGACAGCTCGAGGCCGCGGGGCTCGAGCTGGGCGAGGAGGAGCGCATGCACCTCTTCACTGAGCTCTACTCAGACGCCATGGCCAGCTCCGACAGCGACGACGACGACGGCGACGGCGACAGTGACGACGACGACGACGAGGCCGGCGCCGCCGCGCCGCTCGTGCGCAGCGCGCGCGGCGGCGGCGCGCGCGGCGGCGCGCGCGGCGGCGGCGAGGGCGGTGGCGCGTTCGCGGGGCCCGGCTGGGAGCAGCTGTCGCGGCTCATCAGCCCCGAGCAGCTCGCGCGCCTGCCCGACCTGCTCACCGGCGGCGGCATCCGCATGCGCGAGCTCGACCCCATCCAGGTGCAGCTGCTGCTCTCGGCGCTCACGAGCCTGCAGCAGGTGCGGCGGCGCCGGCGCGCGCGCCCGCGCGCGGGCTCGGGCGGCGGGCTCGCGCGCCGCCCCCGCGCGCCCGCTGGCGCGCGCGCCCGCCGACGTGCGGCGCCGCCGCCGCTGCGCCGGCCTCCTCGCGCGCAGGGCGAGCCGCTGTCCAGCCTGGAGATCTCGGTGCTGCTGCGCATGCTGAACGAGGCGGAGGCCACGCCGGGCGGCGAGGAGGTGGACCTGGACAGGACGCTGCGGCGGCGCGCGCGCGCGCGATGCGCCGCTCGCGCCCGCCGCCGCGCGGCGGCGGCCGGCGCGGCGGCGCCGCCGGCGCCGGCGGCGGGGCGGGCGTGAGCGCGCGGGACCGCGCCTACCCGCAGGACCTGCGCAGCGTGCGCGTGCCCAAGCCCGCCGCGGCGCTGCGCGGCGAGCGCGCGCGCGCGCTGCTGCGCGCGTGGCGGCTCCGCCGCGCGGCGGCGGCGGGCGAGCTCGCCGCGCGGCAGGCGCTGCAGGAGGCGCGGTCGGCGCTGCGCGCGAGCCTCGCGGCCGAGGCGGCGGCGGGCGGCCGAGCCGGCGCGCGCGGCGGCGGGGGCGCCAGCTGGCGCGGCACGCTGGCCCGGGTCAAGGGCGCGCTGCGCAGGGCGGACGAGGGCGCGGACGAGGCGCGGCAGCTGCCGTCGCTGCAGGAGCAGCGGGCGGGCGCGCTGGTCGCGCAGCTGCGGGCCGCCGCCACGCTCGCGGACGGGCGGGCGGTGGTGGTGGCGCTGGTGCCGCTGGAGGAGCTCCCGGCGGTGGAGGCGGCGTGGGACGCGCTCGGCGGCGGCGACGGCGCGTCGTGACGCGGGGCGCGACGGCTGAGCCGCTGGAAACCCTGCCACCTGGCCCCGCCCGCGCGGCCCGGAGCTGTCAGAGCTGCCCCGCACCAGCGTGCGATGCTCGGTGGAACACACGCACACACACAGCCGGATCCGGCCGCGCCGCGCCGCGCCACTGCCGCTGCCGCTGCTTGGTCGTTGCCCAGCCGCGCTCCGCCCTGGGTGGGAGGTCGGTGCAGCTCAGGGCTGGACGCCCAGGCCGCAGGAGCAGCAGCAGCAGCAGCGCCAGCGTGGCGCGGCACGGCACCAGCGCGGCCAGGCGCACGGGCGCCGCTGCGGTTGCCGGGACCTCAGCCAGCAGGGCCCACGGGCTCTGACTCCCCTGAATTCGCTGACTTGCACTTGCCAGGCCATGCGGCGGCTGGCGGCAGCGGTGCTGCTCGCCGCAGTCGCAACCGCCGCGGCGGCGCAAGCACCGGGCGCGGAGGACCCCTGCGCGCAGCCCTACCCCCGAGTGCCGATGGGCTGGCGCCCCCGCGGGGGCGCCAAGTTGCTCGCGCTGACGTTCGACGACGGCCCGGACGCGCGGGGCCTGCCCGCCGTGCTGGACGTGCTGCGGCAGCACGGCGTGCACGGCGCGTTCTTCGTCAACACGCCCTCCGCCTCGCCCTGGCTCGGCGCGTTTGCGTCGCCGGGCAACCAGGCCGCGCTGCGCCGCCTGCTGGCCGAGGGGCACGAGCTCGGCTCCCACGCGGCGCAGCACGTGCCGCTGAGCAACCTCACCGCGGCCGCCGCCGCCGAACAGCTCGCGTGGGCGGCCGGCAACATCACCGCCGTGACCGGCCGGGCGGCCGTGCCGGTGCGCGCGCGCGCGCGCGCTGCGGTGGTCGCCGGCGCGGCGCGGCGCGGCGTGGCGCGGCACGGCGGGCGGGCCGGCCCGCCCGACGCGCTGCCGCCGGCGCCGGCGCCTCTGCCGCGCGCGCAGCTCTTCCGCGCGCCGTATGGGGACGGCTTCTGGGGCGACGGCCCGGCGTCGGCGCGGCTCGCGGCGCTGTGGAACGCGACGCGGCGGCGGCACGTGCACATCGGGTGGACGTTCAGCGGCGCTGATTACGCGCTCGGGGGCGGCCGCCCGGGCTGCGCCGACGCGCTCGTCGCCGCGCTGGGCCCGCCGGTCGTCGCGAGCGGCGGCGGCGGCGTCGTGCTCATGCACAGCACGCCCAACGCGGTCGGCGGCTGCCCCGCCGCGCTCGACCGGCTCGTGCGCCTCTGGCGGGGCGCCGGCTACGCGTTCGTGCCGCTGGCGCGGGTCGTGGAAGACGTGTACGGCGCGCCGCCCGAGGCGGTGCTCGCGGACGTCGCCGCGCGCTGCCCGGGCGGCCCGAGCGGCGCGGCGCGGCGCGCGGCGGCGGCGGGCTAGGCGGGCGGGCGGCGGCGGCGGCGGCGGGCGGGCGGCGGCGGCGCGGCGGCGGGCTCACGCCGGCTGCGCGTCGTCGTGCCGGCGGGGTGCAGCGTCGGCGCTGGGCCCTGCCCGCCGCTGCTGCCGCCGCTGCCGGGGGGAACTGCCACGGTCCCCCGCCCCCACAAGAGACAGAGCTCCGCCGCAAGCGCGGGATCCTGCGTCCGCGCCCGAGCTGCCCCAGCAGCAGTTGGCGATCTCTGCAGCACCGGCCGCGCTGCAGCTGCCCACGCGTTCGCCATGATCCTCTCGCAGCCCTCCCGCCTCGGCGTGGCCAGCCCTGCCGCCCAGGCTCGCCGGGCGGGGCCGATGCTGCGTGCGCCCCACCGGCCCCTCCACGCCGGCCCCGCATTCGGGGCCCCCGCCGCTCCCGTGGACGCGGCCCGTCGCGCTCGCCACACAGCGTGTGCTGCGGCGCCGGACGGCGCGGCCGCGGCGACGACCGCGACCGCCGCCGCGCCCGCCGCTGCCGCCGCCGCGCCGGCGGGCGCGGCGCTGCTGGAGGTCACCGCGGAGACCTGGCAGGCTGAGGTGCTGGACGCCTCGGCCAAGCAGCTCGTGGTGGTCGATTTTTATACAACATGGTGCGTCCGCGGGCGCGGCGGGCACACATGCCGCTCCCAGCGGCGCGCGCGTGCCGCAGCGCCGAGGCGGCGGGCGCCGACGGCGGCCCGCCCCCCCCCCCCCCCGTGGCGGCCCGGCGCAGGTGCGGGCCCTGCAAGGTCATCCTGCCGGAGCTGGTCAAGCTGTCGGCGGAGCTCGAGCCCGCGGGTGCGCGCCCGCGGCGGGCCCGCGGGCGCGGGCGAGTCCGCGCCCCGCCGCCCGCCCCTCACCCCGCCGCGTCGCGCCGCGCCGCTGCCGCCAGCGCGCATCGTGAAGCTCAACTGCAACCAGGAGAACAAGGAGCTCGCCAAGTCCCTTGGGATCAAGGTCCGCTGCCGCACCTATCCTCCCTTGCAGCCGCCGGCCGCCGCGCGCCGGCCGGCCCCGCGCGGCGCGGCGGGAGGGCGCCCCGCCGCGCCCGCGGCCGCCGTCCGGCCCCACCCACCCCGCCGCCCCGCGCCGCGCCGCTTCAGGTCGCGCCGACGTTCCACTTGTACCGCAACGGCGCCAAGGTCGCCGACATGACCGGCGCCAAGGTGGACAAGCTGCGCGCGCTCATCGACGAGCACCTCAACCAGAACTGACGCCCCCACCGGGGCTGTGTGCGTCATTCAGGCGTACGCGTCAGGCGCAGCGCGCGAGCCCTGCTCGAGCGGGGGCGCGGAGGGCCGCGCCGCCGGCGGCGGCGCGCGGAGAACCACACGCCGGCCGGCGCCTGCTGCGCGGCCGGGGCGCACGAGGGCTGTGTGAGGGCACTGGCCGCGCGGGAGGGGGCGCGCCGAGCGCGGCGAGGAGCGGAGCGCGCAGCACGTCCAGCACGGCGCGCGAGGGAGCACTGACGGCCACGCCGGCGTGGCGGCACCTGGGTTTGCGCTTCACCTGCACTGCATCGGCCGCGGGGGCGCGCTGCGGCCGCTCTCGATAAGAAGGACGGCGAGGGCGGCCGAGAGGGAGGGAGAGGGAGGGAGAGGGAGGCGCTGGCTTGCGCTCTGTAGCTTAATGCGCGCGCGCTGCGCGCACGCTTGGCGCCGTTGCGGCGCGGTTTTGAGGCGCGGCGGCGGGCGCGCTGTACCTTCAAGCTCAACGGCGGCGGGCGGCAACTCGCCGTAACAGTAACGGCCATGTAGATGCAGGGGAGAGCGGTATGCTGTGCTAGGGAGGGAGATCACGACGACGACAGTGCAACGGCAGTGCGCTCGCTCGAGTGCCAGCTCAGCTCAAACCATGTGCCCGACATGCCGCCGCTCGCGCCGAGGCGCGCACTGTGCACGCTCTACACGCACGCGCCCAGCGCTGGGCGCTTGCCAGCCAGCCAGCTGCACAGAATCCCAAAGCCACGGCCAAGCCCCAGGCCCGGCTCACAGCGCGAGCGCCGCGAGGCCCGCGCCCGCGAGGCCCGCCAGCAGCGCGCGCGCCGCGCCGGCACCGCCGGCGCGGGCGCCGCCGCCGTTGCGCGTGCCGGCGGCCGCGCCGGCGGCCGCGTCGGGGCACGCCGTCGCGGCCTCGCAGCGCGCGCCGGGGTCGCTGACCGCGCGCAGCTCGCCGGTGGCGCAGTCGCGGTAGGCGTTGGGGCAGATGCGGGCGGGCGCGGCGCGCTCGCACGCGCCCGGCGCGCCCGCGCCGCTCGGCAGCGCCGTGCACAAGTCGGCGCCGACGGCGGGCAGGCCGTTGGCGTCGGGCGCCGCGGGCAGGCGGCGCAGCCACGCGGGCGCCGCGGCGCCGCCCGCCGGCAGCGCGGCCGGCGTGATGGCGGCAACAAAGTCCGCCAGGACCTGCGGCGGGGGAGGGGGGTGGGGTGTCGGCGCGCCGCCGCCGTGACGCCGGCCGGGCACGCGGCGCAGCGCGCGCGCCCGCGCACCAGGTCGGGCCGCGCCACGCTGCCCTCGAACCAGTCCGACGCGGCGGAGCCGTCGGCGGCCGGCGCCGCGAGGCGGCCGTTGAAGGACCACACCTGCCCCGCCGCGACGGCGGGGATGGACGCCGCCTCGGCGGCGGAGAGGCCGTACGCCGTCCGGAACGCGGGCAGGTCGGCGAGGTTGGAGCTGCGCGGGGCGTACGAGTCATCAAAGAGCACGTCAACCTGCGCGGTGGCGGTGGCGAAGGCCGGCGACGGCGGCGCGGAGGCGCGCGGGCGGGCAGCGGCGACAGGCGGGCGGGCGGGCGCGTCAGCGGCGCCGGTCGGCGGCGCGGCGCGGCCCCCAGCTGCGCGCGGCCGCGCCGCCGCGGCGCCGCGCGCGCACCTGGCCCAGCAGCTTGACGAGCGCGGCGCGCTGCGCGGGCGCCGAGGCGTTGAACGCGTAGCTCCGCGTCGAGTAGGCGCCACGCACCTCCTCGCCGCCCGCCGCGGCCGCGTCGGCGGCGGGCAGCACGGCGCCGCCGGCGTCCTGCGGCGCGGCGCGGCGCGGCGCGGCGCGCTCGCGGCCCGGCCCCGCCCCGCACTGCGCTGCGCTCGGCCCGGGCCGCGCGCAGCTCGGCTGCGCTCGGCTCAGCCCGGCTGCGCTCAGCTCGGCTCGGCTGCGCTCAGCTCAGCTCAGCTCAGCTCGGCTCACCGTCATGAGCTCGACCTTGTACGGCGAGTAGTCGACGCTCACGCTGTCGCCCTGCTTGCTCAGCCACGCGACGGTGCGGCGCCGCGCCGCGCCGGCGCCCTCGCCGCCGCCCGCGCGCCGCGCGGCGGACGCGAGCGCGTCGTAGTCGCGCGCGACGGCGCTGAACAGCGCCTCCGCCTCAACCTCCTTGTTGAAAAACAGGGCCACGTACTTCACCCACTCGGCGCGGTTCAGCGCGCCGGGGTCGGCAAACGCGCTGCGGCGGCGGCGGCGGCGGCGGCGGCGCGGGCGCGCGGGGCGCGCGGCTCGGGCGCCCCCGGCGGCAGCCGCAGCGGCGGCGGCGGCGGCGGCGGCGGCGGCGGCGCGAGCTAGCAGCGCGGCGGCGCGAGCAGCGCGGCCGGCGCGAGCAGCGCGGCTCTGGCGCGCACGTGACGGCGATGCTCTTGGGGTTGGGGCTCGCCTCGGCGCCGAAGACCGCGTCGACGCGCGCGTCCTGCGCGCCCGCCGCGGCGCGCCACGCCGCCACGGCCGCGCCGTGCTCCGCGTCGTTGTCGGGGCTCGCGTCGTAGTCGGCCGGCGCCGAGGCGGGCACCGCCTCCGCGCCGCACGCTGCGACGCGGCGCGGGCGCGGGCGTGGCGGCGGGGCGGGCCGGGCGCGTCGGGCGCCGCGCGGGGTGCGCGCCGCGCGCACGCACGACGGGGCGGGGGCCGCCGCGCGCCGCGCACCGTGGATGGCCTGCAGGCAGGGGTTGAAGCTGTACTGGCTCGCCGCCGCCACGCGGTCGACCAGGCCGAGCTCCGCCTGCGGCATCGGGTCGCGGGCCGGACGCGTCGCCGCGCCGGCTCGCCGGCCCACCGGCTGCGCTGCGCGCGCGGGCGCCGGCGGCTGCGCGGCGGGCGCCGCGTGGGCGCGGCGGGGGCGTGGCGCGCGCGCACCAGGAAGCCGGCGGCGTTGGAGTCTGTGACCGCGACGGAGACGAGGGGAATCTCAAACACCTTGGCGCCCGGGGGCAGGCCCTCCGTCGCCTCCACGCGCACGGGGTTGGGCGTGCCGCACTGGTACAGCACGTACGTCTCGTTGACGCGCTTGTTGGTCACCACCTGCGCGCGGCGCGCACGCGGCGCCGGCGGCTCGGCGGCGGCAGCAGCGGCGGCGGGAGCGGCGGCGCCGCCGCCCCCCGCGCGCGCGGCTGCCCCGGCGCCGTGCGCTCTCGCTGGGCCTGGCCGGGGACCCGGGCGCGCCAATGGGACCGGCCCCTGGGCGGCGCACCTTGTAGGTGCCGTGGTACGCGACCGCAAAGTCCTGGGCAAAGTCCACCTGCGCGCCGGGAGCGCCCGCGGCGCTCAGGGGGCCGTGCGGCGGGCGCGTGGCGCACTTCTGAGAGCACGGCGCCCATATCAGGCGGCGGCGGCCCGCCTCGTGCCGGGCTCGCACCGCGGTGGCGAAGCCCGACTGCGATGGCGAGGCCCCGGCCGGCCTGATGGAGCGCAGCTGGTAGGCCTTGGGGAACAGATTGTGCGCCGCGAGCGTGGACAGCGCCGGCGACAGGCAGTCGCCGGCGGGGCGCTCCAGCAGCAGCGCGGCGGCGCCCCCGGCGGCCAGCAGCAGCAGCAGCGACGCGGCGGCGGCGCGCGCCATGGCTGCCACGCGGCTGGTGTTGTTGATGGGGTGGACGAGAAGGGACGGGCGAGCGCCGGTGGCGGGGCAGGTGCGCGCGCTGCGAGCGCCGGCGGCCGCAGGGCAACAGGGCACGGGCGGTGCCGCTGCGCCCCGACCCCGCAGCGCCCCGACCCCGCGCCCCGCCCGCGCCGCGCGCCCGCGCGCTGGCACGCCGCCGACGGCGCCGCTCGCTCCGCCGGCACCACCAGTGCCGCGTGGCGCATCGAGCACCGCGTGGCGCTGGGCGGGCGCGCACGCTGCGCAGGAGCGGCGGCTGGCGTTCGGTCAAAAAACACATCGCGCTGCGGTTGGCAGGGATTGCCTTGCGCGCGGTGGTCACCGCGGCGGCGCGGGGCGCGGCACGTCAACACAACCGCACGAGCCTGCAGGGCGAGGTTGCGCCACCCGCGCGCCGCCTCCCGCGCCCGCCACAGCCGCCGGCCGGTCAGCGCAGCGACACGCAGCGAACGCGCCCGCCTCGCCCCGCCTGCCCCGCCCCGTTAGGGCGCGCCGCCGCCGTACTTTGCGACGTAGCCGTCCACGAGCGCCCGGATCTTGAGCCACCGCGGCTCGTTGAGGTACGCCGCCGCGCCCTCGGCGCCCTCGCCCGGCGCGTCGGGCGCGCCCGGCGGCGGCAGCCCCTGCTAGGCACCTTGTCAGTGGCCCTCTTGCCGCCGCCTCAAGTCGTGTTGAGCCCCGCTTGGCCAGCGCGGGCCGGCGCGGGCAGCTCGCTGGCTCGCCGCCGAAACATGCCACGCGCCAACTGAGCGCCGCGGCTCGCACGGGAGGCCGCGCACACGGCAGACCCCCGGGGGGCGCGGTGGACGCGGGCGGGACCAGAGCCTCTGCTTCGGCTGCGGCCCCCGCCTCCTGCGCCCCCTGTCGGCGCGCGCGCGCCGCTTGCCGGTACGCACGTTAGCCCGGCGCCCGCTTACGCCGCCGCCGCTCGCGAGCCCGCCGCCGCCCGCAGCCACGCTCTGCAAGCTTGGGGAGAGCTGCGACCGATGGTGAGGGGTCCGCGCGGCTTTCTTGTGGCAGGGTTTCGCCGCGGTGCGTCAGCTGTGGGACAGTGCCCGGCGGCCCACCGTCCCACTGGGCTGCTTTGGGCTGCTTTGGGCTGCGTGCTCCCTACAAAGCCGCACACGCCGCCAATTCGCCTTCACCCTGACAACGCGCCCACCGCGCGAGCTCCAGCCCCGCCCCACACCCTGGCCAGCCGTCCCCATCACCAAGCCCTCGCGGCGCGCCGGCCGTGCCTACAGGCTCATCGCGCCGGGCCCGAAATTCCGCCTCCCACCAGCTTCAAGAACATGGTGAGGCGGTGCAGCGGCCGCGCGGGCGCGCCGTCGCCGCGGTTCGCCCGGTCGCCGGCGGGTCAGCGCCCGAGGGCCGCCAGGCCGCGCAGTGCCACGCTGCGGCTGCGGTTCATGCCTGATTGCGCTATTCATGTCAAGATAGACGCACAGCCGGGCGCGCGCCGGCCCGCGCCGGCGGGACGGCGCCGGCCATTGCGGGAAGAGATCCGCTGCGGCGCGCGCCTCGCTACGTCGCCCTCTGACGCGCCGCCCCACCCACAGGCGTCTCCCACGAAGTCCCGTCCCATCGCGCTCCCGTTGATGGCGCTGGCCCTGGTCCTGGCCCTCGCCTGGGCGGCGCAGGTCGCTGGCGCGCGCGTGCTCTCCGGCGAGCCGGCGCCGGCGCCCGGGACGCGCAGGGCGGCGGCGTACGCCGGCGCGGTCGAGGGTGTTGTGGATGAGCTGCCCGAGGGCGCGCGCGTCGTCGCCTCGGCGCGCCACGGCAAGGCCAAGGGCGCGGGCCGCCACAACGGCACGCACCCGCACCACGGCCCGCACGCGCCCAACGGCACCGCCCACGGTGGCAAGGGCCACGGCAAGGGCCATGGCAAGGGCAAGGGCGGCAAGCGCGCCGCGGGCGCGGCCGCCAAGCCCGCGTTTGACGGCGAGCCCGAGTGAGCCCCGCGGGCGCGCGCGCGCGCGCTGGCTCTGGCTCTGGCGGCGCGCGGCATGCCTCAGGCCTCAAGGCTGACCGACTGAGCGCCTCGCGCCCGCGCGCGCAGGGTCACGTGGGTGCCCTTCAGCAGCCGCTCCTTCGAGGACTGCTTTGAGACCTGCCAGGACCAGGGCTATGAGTGGCTGCCGATCGGCGGCGGCACCACCGACGACTACGGCACCACCACGTACGACGAGTCCGCGTGCCTCGTCAGGCAGGGCGCCAAGACGTTCATCGGTGCGCGGACCGCCAGGCGCCGCAGGGCGGGTCGCGGTGCCGGCGGCACCCCCCGGCGGCGCGCGCCCGCGAGCGCCCGCCCCGCCCCGCCCCGCCCCGCCCCGCGCACGCGCGGCGCTGGGCGCAGGCCAGGCGACGCCCAGCAGCGCCAGCGGCAAGTACACGTGCTACTTCAACAACGGCGCGAAGAACCTGTTCACGAACAAGAACTTCCTGTGCGGCTGCAGCAGCGGCTGCAGCGACGCCGCCGACTACCCAGTCTATGACTACGACCTCAGCGACTACCCCGACTACGGAGCCACCGCCAGCTGCGAGGTGGGCGCGAACGCCAGGCCCCGCGCGCGCGCGCACGCCCCGCCGGCGCCCCCGGCGGCCGCGCCCGGGCGGGCGGGCGGCCGTGCGTACCGGCCCAGCCCGGCGCCCGTTCGGCCCACTCTCCGCGCCGCCTGCGCCCGCGCGCCGCCGCGACCTGCAGGAGGAGACGTTCTGGGGCGTCAGCGGCTGCAGCAGGAACTGCAAAACCGGCTGCGTCTGCCGCGTCTTTGACGAGGAGTACGGGTCGTACGCGATCGGCTACACCTCCTCCCGCGCCGACCGGCGCGGCCTCATCTGCCGCACCGCGATCGGGGCCATCGAGGCCGACGACTATATGACGTTCTGCATGCCCTGAGCAGGGCCGTCATGGCGGCGACGGCCGCGCCGACCGCGCGCGCGACCGCGCGCCGGCGGCCGGGCTCGGGGCCCCCGCCTGGGGAGCGCTGCGCGTTTCATTGAACAATTTCAGCTCAAAATCTCTTCAGCGACTTTCAAACCGCGCCGCCCACATCTCTTGCATTGGCGGCGGCATCAGTGCGGTGCGGGAGGCTCCCCGCGTGTGGCCAAGAGGCGCGCGTGCGCAAGCACAACAAGTGAGTCAGAGGCATGCAGGCCTAGTGGTGGTGATCATGAACAGGAGCTGAACATATCCATCAACAGTACACCGAACTCAGGCAGGAGTTGAATCCGAGAGGGCGTGTCTCGTCAACCACACCAACGCGTGTTGCTGCCTGCCTGCCTGCCCGGCTGTGGCGGCACGGCGGCTGGTTGGCGGTGCTCGCGACGGGAGAGAAGCGCGTGCGCGTGTCTCCACCAAATGCTCAGCCCGCCGCAGCGACCGCTGCGAGTCGTGGGGCGCTGTTCGCGCGTGCGCGGTCGGCGCCGCCACGGCTCGGGGCTGACGGCCGTGCGGCCTGGCCCGGCGCTGCGGGCGGGCGGGGGTGGTTTCCAGCGGTTTTCCAGCCCCCTTTAAACAAACAACCGAGACGACCGAGCTCCGTCGCCCACCCGCCGCCCGCTCTGCGCCCTGCAGTGCGCTGCCGCCAGCACGACCCCGCCCGTCCCCGCCAGCCTGCCGATCACCAACCCGCTACACCTCAAGCCCCGCCAGCAGCCCGCCCGCGCCCCCGCTCGCGCCCTTGGCCTTGGTCGGCGAGCGCGCCGGAGACGGGCGGCTGGGGCTGCTGGACGCATCGCTGCCGCAGCCCGGCGCGGGCCACTGGTCCAGCAGCCGCGCGCCGCCGAGGCGCGCCGCCGCGGCCGCCGCGCCGCCGCGCGCCGCGCCCCTGCGCGGCGAGGTGTCCTCGCCGCCGCCGAGGCTGCCCAGGTCGCTGCTGGGCGCCTTGGAGAAGCCGTCGTCGGGCCGACCGCTGCGGTTGTGGTCGCTCTGCACCGACAGGCTCAGCGCCGCGCCGCGCGGCAGCGCCGCCAGCGCCGCCTCGCGCGCCGCCGCCGCGCGCGCCGCCGTGACGAGGCCGGCGTTGGCCGCCACGCCCGGCCCCGGCGGCACCCGGCCGGCCGCCGCCCCCGCCGCCCCGCCGCCGCCGAGCGCGGCGGGCAGGAGCAGCGGCCGCGGCCGCGGCATGGGCAGCGCGGCGTGGCTCTGGATCGGCTGCTCGCACGGCGCCAGCCCCGCCCACGGCCGGGCGGCGGGGCCGAACGCGAGGCGCTGCGGCCGCACCGGCACCGCCACGACCGCCGGCTCCGGCGGCGGCAGCCCCGCCGTGCTGCTGGGCAGGCTGCGCCACTCGCTGCCGCAGACCGACGCCGCGCCGCCGCCGCTCGCGCAGGGCGGCGCCGCCGCGCAGCCGGGCGCGCTGGGCCGCGCGTCGCGCGCGGCGGCGCCCGCCGCGAGCGCGACGTGGTCCACCGCGTAGCCCCGCACCACCACGCGCTGGCGCCGCGCGCGCGGCGGCGGCGCAAAGCGCGCGGCGAGGCAGCCGCCGTCGCGCGCGACGCGCTCCGCCTGCCGGGCGGCCGCGGCGAGGCGCCGCAGCAGCGCACCCTGCGCCGCCGCGGCCGCGGCCGCGGCCGCGGCCTCCTCCGCCTCCTCCTCCTGCCGCCGCCGGCTGCGCGGCTTGGGCGGCGCGACGCCGCCCGCGGCCGCGGGCGCGATGCCGCCGGGGCCGGCGGCTGCGGGGCGGCCGCCAGCGCCGCCGACGCCGCCGCCGCGGCCTCTGGCGCAGCGCCGGGCCCGCCGCTGCTCGCCTTGACAGCGTCATACTCCACCCAGTGCGCGATGCGGCTGCTGGCGTCGAGCAGCGCGTGCCGCCGCGCCTGGCCGCTCAGCGCGAGCAGCACCGCGCTCGCGAGCAGCGGGCCGTCGCCGTAGGCGCCGCCCGCGATGCGGCCGCTGCCCGCGGCCGGCGGCTGCGGCGCCGCGCCCGCCGCGAGCCGCGCCCGCAGCGGCGACGCCGACCGCGAGCCGGCCGGGCCCTGGCCGACGCTCGCGCTGCTCGCCTCCGCCGCCAGGCCGCCCGTGCGCACGGGCTGCTCGCCCGCCGCGGCCGCGGCGTCGCCGCCGGCGGCGCCCGCCACCGCCTTGGCCAGGCGCCGCAGCGGCGAGCTCTGCGGGGTGGCCGCCGCGCTGCCGGCCGGCGCGGCTGCGTGCGGCGCGGCCGGCTCGGCCGTGCCGGCGCCGGGTGCCGCGGCCGGCGCCTGCGCGGAGGCCACCTCGAGCAGCAGCGCAAACTTGAGCGCCGACAGTACCACCGCGAGCTGCGACGCGCGCTCGCCGCCCCAGCCGGCGCGGCGCTCGACGGCCGGCAGCTTGAGCTTGCGCGTCGTGGGGCAGCCCGGCCCGGCGCCGCTGCCGTCGTCCGCGCCGTCCTCGCTGCTGCCGCTGCTGTCGTCGTCACTGCCGGTGCCACTGGCGGGCGCCGGCGCGGGCGAGCGCAGCTGCGCGTGCACCGAAACCTGCGCGCGCGAGCGGGCGGCGCGTGAGCTCCATGCAGTCGCCGCTGCCGCACGCGCACACCCACGCGCCCGCAGTGCGTGCAGCGCCGCCACGCGCGCACCTTCGAGACCTCGCCCTTGACCTCGGACGGCGAGGGCTCCGCCGACGCCTGCGGCGACTGGCCCAGCAGCACCGCCGGCGGGCCGCCGCGCTGGCTGTTGGGCGCCGCCGCTTCGGTCGGCTCGGCCGCCGCCGCGGGCTGCTCCGCCGCCACGCCGCGCGCGCCGCGCGCCGTGGGCGGGCCCGCGGCGAGGCTGGCGCGGCTGGAGAGCGTGCCCTCGGGGTTGGGCCCGCCCTCCGAGGGCCGTGGCGAGAACAGGTTCCTGCGTGAGCGCGCGCGGCAGCCACACCATCAGTTGGCGCGGTGGCGGTGCGCCGCTCGCAGCCCCCCCCCCCGCCCCCTGCTCGCCTCGCCCCGCGCGCGCGCCGCACCCGCTCAGCAGCGCGAGCGAGGTGTCGCGGTTCTGCAGCTGGTTGCGCAGCACCTCCAGCTCGCTGCGCAGCGCGTCGTTCTCGTCCTTCACGCGCACCAGCTCCACGCAGGTCGAGTCAAAGAGCAGGTCGTTCACGCTCGGCGCCGGGTAGCCGCCCGCCGCCTCGCCAGCCCCCGCCGCCGCGGCCGGCTCGGCGGGCTCCGCGCCGCCGCCGGAGGACACCTGCCCCAGGCGGCTCGCCGGCTGGTGCCGGCGCGCGGGGCTGACGCAGGGGCTGCTGCGCCCGCTGCGCCGCCCCTCCGCGGCGTCGGAGTCCGGCTCGCTCGCCGCGTCGCCGCTGTCGCTGCCGCCGCCAGGCGCGGCGCCCGGCTTGCTGTGCTGCGGGCTGCGCGGGCTGCTGGCCGCCGAGCCCGCCGCCTTGGCCCGCGTGTCCGCCGCGTCGCCCGAGAGCGCGAGCGCGGGCACGAGCGCGCTCAGGCCGCCGCGGTGCGAGCCCGGCGGCGCGCCGCCGGTGGTGTCGCTGCGCGCCGAGGAAATGGCGTCCGAGACCTCGCCCACCAGCTCGGCCAGGCCGTAGCGCGCGCTGCCGCCGGCGCTGCCGCCGCCGCCTCCGCCCGACTCGGGCGGCCCGTCCGGCGGCGCGCCGCCGTCGAGCAGCGCCCGATACGCCAGCTTCGCGTGCGCGGGCGCGACGCCGCCAGCGGGCAGCTGCGCCGCCGCCGCGCCGGCCGCCTCCCACGGGTCACCGCCGCTGCGCGACGCCGCGCCGCCGGCGAGGGGCGAGCTCGGCACCGACGCGGCGGCGATGGAGGCCGCCTCCGCCACGGCCTGCAGGTCCTGCGAGGTGAGCAGCTCCGGCCGCGTGGCCGCGGCGGCCGCGGCCGGTTCGCGCTCGCCATCGGGCGACGCGGCGAGGCTGTCCAGCTGCAGCGCCGGCGGCGTCGGCAGCGCGTCGTCGTACGAGACGTGCGGCGCCGCGCCCCGCGGGGCGGTGGCCAGGCGCTCCGGCGTCACGCCCGCACGCGGCGGCCCGCTGGCGCCCGCCTCGCCGCGCGGCGCGGGCGCGGGCGCGTCGGCCGCGTCGGCCGCCTCCGCGGCCGCCGCGCCCGGCGACGTGACGCGGATGGCTGGCAGCTGCCGCGGCGCGCCGTCGCCGGCGCCGCCCGCTCCGCCGCCCGGCTGCAGCGCGTGCCGCTCCTCTCCGCGCTCCGCGGCATGCTCGCCGGGCGAGCCGCCAGCAAAGAGCCCGTTGTCCCGCACGCCGATGCCCGCCACCTCGGGCGCGGCGCGCACCTCGCCCTGCAGGCTGCACCGCGCGCCGGCGGCGCCGCCGCCGCCGCTCGCGCTGCCGCTCAGCTGCGCCGCCGCCGCCGCGAGGCCCTCGGCCAGCGCGGCCGGGGCGGGCGCGGGCCGCGCGGCCGCGGCCGCCACCGCGTCGGCCTCGTCCGCCGCCTCCTCCTCGCTCGCGGCCGCCGCCTCCTCCCCCTCGCCGCGCAGCGCGCGCTGCAGCCCCGTGGCCCAGCCGCGCACGCGCGCCATGGCGGGCCCCAGGCACTCGCGCGCCTGCGTCGCCTGCCACGCGCGGAGCTCCGCCGTCTCGGTCAGGAGCAGGGCGGGGCCGCGGACCTTGTCGGCGTCCGGGCCAAGCACGAGGCGCTGGAAGTGCGACGCCGCCCAAGCGCGGTGCCGTGCGAGCTCGCCGCCGGGCTTGGCCAGGCCCTCGTCCCACTCGTGGCCGGCCGCGAGCGCCGCGTCGCGCGCCTCCTGCTCCTGCACCAGCTCCTTGGCCACCTGGCGGGCGGCGCGTCGGCGGCGCGCGCGCTGGGCGGCGCGCGCTCGGCGGCGCGCGCTGGCGGCGGCGGACCGGCCCCCAGCCCAAGCAAGACTCCAGCCCAAGTGCGTCGCACCTGCAGATCATGCAGGCGGCGCTGCCGCTCGCTGGGCACGAGCTGCTCAACCGCCGGCATCAGCAACCCCGGCGCGCAGGGGCGCGCGCCGACCAGGTGCGGCGGCGGCAGCCCGCCGCCGCCCTCGTAGCACTCGGCCGCCGCCGCCGCGTCGCTGAGCGGGCGGCCGACGACGCCGAGCAGCGGCGCGGCGGCCATGAACGCGGGCGTCGCCGCGGCGCCCTGCTGCACGCCGGCCAGGCCGAGCAGCGCGAGCGCGTTGCCGATGCGCTGCAGCGCCGCCAGCGCCGCGGCGCAGGCCTCGCCGTCGGACAGCGCGCCGGAGAGCTGCTCCGTATAGAACTGAAGCACGCCGCTGGCGGTGTGGCAGCGCTCCGCGGGCGGCAGCTGCAGCAGGCCACGCGGCAGCGCGGCCTGGAGCTCCAGCAGCTCCTCCAGCAGGACCGCCTGGCGGCGGGCGGGCAGAGGGAGAGGGCGAGCTCGGGGCCGGCCGCCGGCATGGTCTGCCCACGGCGCGCGCGCGCAGCGGCTTGCCCTCCCTCCTCCACCCTCCCCCTTACCCTCTCCTCCTGCACCCCACACGCACCTGCTCGCACTCGAGCTTGTCCAGCAGCCCCTCCAGCAGGTGCTGCTGCCCCGCGGGGCCCGCCAGCGCGTCGAGCGCGCCGAGGTGCTGCCTGCCGATAAAGCCGCGCAGCGGGCGCAGCGCGCCCGACACCTCGGCCAGCACGCCCGGCGGCGCGGCCGCGGCGGCCCACGCGGCCGCCTCGGCGTCGGGCGCCGGCGGCAGCAGCACGCGCGCCTCGCTGTCGTACGCCGCGCCGTCGAGCAGCGCGAGCAGGCCCGACACGGTGGCGCGCGCGGTCGCGCTGCCGCAGCCCCCCGCGCCCGGCGGCGCCGCGTCGGCGGCGCCCCAGAGCTCGTGCCAGCTCTCGGGCAGGGCGGCGTACTGGCAGATGAGCGCGTGCGCGCGCGCCAGGATGGCGCCGTGCGCGGCCGCCTCGACCAGCGCGCCCGGCGGCAGCGCCCTGCGCAGCGCGGGACGGGCGTGCGCGCGCGCGTGGGCGCAGGGCATGGCGGCGGCGGCGCCCGCGCTGGCGGGGCGCGCGGGGCGGGCGGCGCGCGCACCTGCAGCGCGCCACGAGCGTTGCGGCGTCCTTGCGCAGCAGGGCGAGCAGCCCCGCGAGCAGCCACTGGCGCAGGTCCACAAGCGACGACCCCGCGTCGTCCACCGTCGCCTGCAGCGCCGCCGCCTGCTGCGCGGCCACGAGCTGCTTGGCGAGCTTGAGCTGCTCCAGGCGCTGCATGATCGGCGTCTGCCCCGCCTCCTCGCCGCCGGGGCCGTCGCCGGGCTCGCCGCCGGCGGCGGCGCGGCGCCGCGCGCGGCCGCGCGCCTCGCGCGCCGCCTTGCGCGGGCTGCGCCGCGGCGACTTGGCGGAGCTGCCGGCCGCGCCGCGCGCAGCGGGCGAGGCCGCCTGGTCGCCGCCGCCCTCCGCCGCCTCGCCCTCCTCCGCCGCCGCCGCCGCCGCCTCGGCGGCCGCCTCGGCGGCCTGCTCCGCCAGCAGCGCCTGCTCCGCCGCCTGCAGCGCCTCCAGGGCCTGCTCCAGCTCCTGCACCGCCGCCGCCTGCCGCGCCGCCGCCGCGGAGGGGCCCGCGACGCCGGCGCCGGCGGGCTCGCCCGCCGGTGCGCCGCCGCCGCCGCCGGCGCTGGGCAGGCCGCGCAGCAGCACGGCGCCGGGCTGCGCCGCGAGCTCCGCCTCGGCCGCGCGCGCCACGTCAGCGTAGTCGCCCTGCAGCACCAGGGGGCAGGGCTCGCGCAGCAGCGCGTCGAGGTACACCGACTGCACCGGCGCGAGCGGCGGCGCGCGGACCGACGCGAGCAGCTCCCACGTGACCGTCTGGTGCGCGGCCAGGCGCTGCGCGGCGGCGCGGCGCGGGGCGGGGGTCGGGCGGCGCGGCGCGGCGCGCGCGGCAGCCCGCGCCGTGCGCGCAGCCCCCCCCCCCCCGCCCCCGCATGGCGCCGGGCGCCGCACCTTGAAGTGCTCATACGCCGCCGGCACCACCGCCTGCACGTACGCGCGCACGCACGCCTCCTCCTGTGCGCGCAGCAGCGGCAGCCCCCGCGCCAGGCGGCCGTGCGCCGCGAGCAGCGCGCGCGCGTCCCAGAGCACGTGCAGCGCCAGCAGCGGCAGCTCCGCGGGCAGGCGCGTGAGCTGGCCCGTGCAGGCGGCCACGAGCGCCGCGGGGAAGCTGCAGAGCAGCTCGGCGGGCCGGCCGCCGCCGCCGCCGCGCGGCCGCGCGACCGCGACCTCGACCGCGCCGTCGCACGCGGGCTCGCCGCCGCCGTCGCCCGGCTCGGGGCCCGCGGGCGCGCCGCCGCCGCGGCCGGCCGCCGCGAGCGCCTCGCACTGCTCCTCAAACAGCAGGTTGTACAGCACGCGCGTCGCCGCGGGCGCCTCGCTCTCCACGAGCGCCGCGAGCTTCGCCGGGCTCAGGCCCGGCTGCTGCGGCGCGCCGCCCTTGCCCGGCGGCGCCGCGCCGCCGCCGGGCCCGGGCCCGGCGCCGCCGCGGCGGCGCGGCGGCAGCTGCGCCTCGCCTGCAAAGTAGGGCGCGTACGTGCGGCTGAGCCACAGGCCCGACACGTCGCCCGCGGCCGCGAGCTGGGCCGGGTAGTCGAGCGCCAGCTGCAGGCGCTGCACCGCGCGGACCATGGCCTTGACCTGGCGCAGCGGGCGCGCGATGCTCGCGTCGGGCTTGGCTCCGCCGCCGCCGGCCGCCGCCGCGGCGGCCGCCTGGAGCTGCTTCATGAGGTGTCGCTTCGTCTCGGCCTTGATCTCATGGAGGAGCTGCTCCAGCAGCACGCGCAGCTGCGCGAGGCACGGCAGCGGCGGCGGACACTCGAGCGCCGCCGCGGGGCCCTCCGCCACGAGCACGCCTGCGGCGCGGCGCGGCGCGGCGCGGGTGAGCGGTCAGGCATGCACGCGGGGCCGGCCTGTGGCGGCAGCGCGAGCGCGGCGCAGCGCGCGCACCCTCGAGCGTCTGCCGGCGCTCCACCATGGCGCGCTTGAGCTTGGCCTTGAGGCTCAACCCCTTTGGGCCCCTGGACGCGGCCGCGCCGGCGCCTGCGGCGGCGGCGGGCGGGCGGCGGCGCGCGCCGCGCTCACGCGGCGGCCGGGCGGCCGGCGCGGCGCGCGCGCGGCGCGCACGCCCCGCGCAGCCGCGCCGCTCACCCTGCGCCGCTGCGGCCGCCTGCTCGCGCGCAGCGGAGCGGAAGCCCATGACCCGGCTCATCAGCCCCGCCATGCGCCCCGGCTTGGCCGGCTGCTGGTCGCCCGCGTCGCCGCGCGCGCGCGCGCTCGTGGGCGCGGCGTCCACGTCGGCCCCGCCCGGCGGCTCTTCCCCGTCGACCGGTCCGGCGCCCGGCTGCGAGCGCGCCGCGGCGCCGCCGTCCCCCGCCGCCGCTGGCGCGCGGCGCGGCGCCGCGCCGCGCGCGCCCGCGGCGTCGCCGGCCTCGGCGGCCGCCGCGGCCGCCGCCGCGGCGTCGGCCGCCGCGCGCGTGGAGAGCGCCTCGTGGTGCTGGAGGAGGCTCTTGAAGCGGAAGAACTGGTAGCGCCGCGCGGTGCTGGGCGAGACCGCGGACAGGCCCTCGACCGCGGCGAGCTCGCCGTCGACGTCGACCGCGATGCCGCGCGCGACCGCGGCCGCCGCGACCTCGGCCAGCTCCACGGCGGTCGGGTCGGTCAGGTCGGCAAGGCTCAGCCCCGGCGGCAGCGCGAGCGCGCCGGCACCGCCGCCGCCGCCGGCGGCGCCCGGCGGCGCGCCGGCGTCGGCCGCGCCGGCGGCCGCGAGGCGGCTGGGGCCGCGGCCGCTGGCCGTCGCGATCCTGCTCTCAAACGCCGCTGCCGCGGCCGCGACGCCCGAGCTGGGCGACGAGCCGCCGCTGCCGCCGCCGCCGCGCGCGTCGGCCGGCGGCGGCGACTCCCAGGGCAGGTCGGGCGGGCGCTCAAACGCGCCGAGACTGCCCGCGCTGCTGACGCCGCTGGCCTCCGCGCCGAGCTCGTCCTCGCTCACCTTGGTGCGCGAGCGCAGCAGCAGGCGCTCCGCGCCGCTCGCGCTGCGGCTGGCGGCGCGGCTGACGGCGGCGCCGCCGCCGCCGCCCGCCGCCGCGACGGCCGCCGCGGCCGCGGCCTCGGCCGCCGTCGCCGCCGCCGCCGCCTCGGCGACCGCCTCTGCGGCAGCGAGCTGCTCGTACTCGCCCTCGGCCTCCGACAGCATCGCCTCGAGCGCCGCGAGCGCGGCCGGCGCGGCGCTCAGCTCCGGCGCGGGGCTCGCCGCGGGCTTGCCGCGCGCCCTGCCCCGCACGCTGCCGACCAGGCCCTTGCCCCAGCGCGGCTTGCGGCCGTCCCCGGCGGCCGCGGCCGCGGGCGCGGCCTCGCCGTCCCGCGGCTGGTCGCCGCCCGCCGCGCCCTCGGGCTGCTGGCTGGGGTCGCCCTCCGGCTGCCGCTCCGGCTGCAGCTCGCCGGGCTGGCCGCGCCCCTGGCCCTGCGCGCCGCCGCGCCGCCAGCGCGAGGTGAAGCTCTCAAAGCCCTCCGCGATGGGCCCGGCAAAGCCGAGCTCGTCGCCGGCGCACGCGCCCGTCGGCGACGCGGGCGCGGCGTCGCCGGCGAGCGACGTCGCGCAGCTGCCCGCGCAGCCCTCGTCGCGCAGCTCGACGTGCTGCCCCTGCAGCGCGGCGTAGATGCAGCGCAGGAGCGCCTGCACGCGCCGGTGCCGCGGGTACAGCCGCGCGAGCGCGGGCAGCGATGACGCCGCAAACTCGTGCAGCGTCTGCACCGCGTGCACCTGCAGCAGCGGCGCCAGCCAGCCCGCGCTGTCGCACAGCAGCCCGGACAGGCCCTTCACCGCGCCCAGGGCGTCCATGAAAGGCACGGCGTCGTTGGCGCGCAGCGCGCACCTGCGCGCGCCGGCCAGCGCGGCGGCGTGAGCGGCGCCGGCGGCGAGCGCGGGGCGCGCGGGCGGGCGCGGGCGGGCGGGGCGGGCGCGGGCGGGCGAGGGGGCGGGGCGCACCGCTCGCCGCCGTTGCCCCGCGCCAGGCTGAGCCGCCACGCGTCCAGCTCCAGCAGCGACGCGCGGGCGGCCGAGACGAACGCAACGCTGCCCACCACCAGCTGCTCGGCGCCAGCAAACGCCTGCGAAGCAGCGGCGGCGGGCAGGGAGCCAGGGCGGGCGCGGCCGTCGGGCGCTGCAGCGCACGCCGCGCAGCGTGCGCGCCGGCCGCCGCGCGCTCGCGCCGCGACCCGCCGCGCCACGCACGTCGCCCGCCACGTCACGCTCCACGGCCACCGCCTGCTTGACCTCCAGCGCGAGGCGCGACAGCAGGTCGCACAGCTCGTCGTGCGCGGTCAGCAGCGGCTGCACGGCCGGGGCCAGGCTGTACGCCTGCTGCAGCTTCGCCGCCAGCTGCCCGTCCAGCTGCCCGGGGCCCGCCGGCAGCTTCAGCCTGGCGCCGGCACGGGCGGCACGGGCGGCGTGAGCGGGCGCCGGCGCGCTGCTGCAGCTGGCGGCGCCCGCGCCCGCGCCCACGCCCGCGAGCGCGCGCACTTGCGCGCCGCCGCCGCGTCCGCGAGCTGCGCGCAGTCGCCCAGCCCCGCCGCGAGGTTGGACGGCATGTCTGCCCAGCCCGGCACGACCGGCTTGGCCGCGAGCAGCGCGAGGCAGCGCTCCAGGGCCTTGGCGCTGAGCGCCTCGGGCTTGCCCGCCGCCACGGCCTGCACGCACGGCGCGGGCGGCGGCGCGCGCTGCCGTCAGCCCTGCTCCCCGGTCCCCGGCCCCTCGCGGCCGCGCGCGCCGGGGCGCGCCGCACCTCGGCGCGGCTGCTGCTGGTGAAGTAGAGCCGCAGCAGCAGCGGCAGCGCGCGCGCGGCAGAGTGCTGCTCCTGCACGCACGCCAGGGTGTTGACCTCGATCGCCTCGGCCGTGGCCGACCCCGCCGCCTCCGCCAGGCCCGCCTTGCCCGCCGCCGCGACGACGGCCTGGCAGTGCTGCGCGAGCGCCGCCAGCACGGCGTCGAGGCCGGGCAGGCCCCCGAGCTCGGCCTCGAGGCGCGAGAGGAAGGAGGCCTCGCCGCCGTCGCCGTCGCCGCCGTCGCCGCCGCGCTCGGGCGCCTGCCCCGCGCTCGCCGCGAGCAGGTCCAGCAGGTGCAGCCGCTCCAGCAGCGCACAGAAGGCGCTGCCGCGCGGCGGGGCGGGGCGGCGCGCGCGTGGCTCACGCGCGGCACCTCCGCCGGCTGCGCGCGTGCCGCGCACGCTGCGCGCGCCCGCGCAAGCCGCCGTGCGCACCTCGTGTGCTGCGACGAGACCAGCAGCAGCGGCTGCCGCGCGCCCGCCGCCTGCGCGAGCGAGAGGTGCAGCGCGGCGCCGCCCTCCTCGAAGAGCGTCGCCAGGTCCCGCCGCAGCGGCCCGTCCGGCGCACGGCCCGCCACGCTGACCACCAGCAGCAGCCCCTCCACGCGCTCCGCGTACGCCTGTGCGCACCACGCGGGCGGGAGGCGGACGGTGTGGGGGGACGGCGGCCGCGCGGCCACGCGACAGCGGCTCGCCGCCGCGCGCACCTGCAGCGCCTCCAGCAGCGGGCAGAGCTGGCCCACGCGCGCGGCGCGCGGTACACTGAAGCGCGGCGGCATCGGGAACAGGCCCGCCGGGCAGACCTGCGAGGGGGGTCGGTTAAAGATGGGCGCATCGAGCCGACCGTTGTGGGCGCAGCGCCGCCCGCACCACTTGCGCCGCCTCCATGGAGGCGGACAACGCGCGCGAGCCTGGGAGCGGCGTCAGCGCTCAGGGCATCGCAACGAGCGAGCTTGGGCGTCGGCAGCTGCTGAAAAGGCTCGCAGCACTCGCCCCGCGCCGCCCGACGGACGGAGCTGTGAGGGCGTGTCCGCGCGGCGGCCAGCGCGCTACCTTTCGCTGCGGCGACGACGGCGCGGCGGCGACAGCTGGTTCTGGCCGCCTGCGTAACACTGCGCGGCGACGCAGGCGCGCCGAGACGCGCGGCGCCCGCACGCCCAGCCACTCACTCAAGCAGCCACAGCACCGCAGCATCGCCGCCGCGCGCCGCCGCACTCGCCCGCACTCGCCGCCCCGCCGGCGCGTCCGCGCCCGCCACGAGCCGATCACGCGCTGCCTGCCTGCCTGCCTGCGAGCCCCTCCCCCACGTCACCGACAACAACAGAGCCCGCCCAGGTCAACTTCAACTGCAGGAGAGTCGGGTGTCGCGCGGCCACGGGGGCGCGCCGCCGCCGCGCCGGCCGCCGTCGGGGTCCGGTGGTGATATGGTGGTACACGGGCTCACGCGACCCAGTCGCCGTCGTGCGCCGGGTCGGCGGCGGCGCCGGCGCCGGCGCCGGGCACGCCCAGGATGCTGGCGACCGCGGGCTCGTGGTAGAGCCGATAGATGGGCAGCCCTCCGCCCGTGAAGCTGCTGCGCGGCGTGCCGTCGGGCGGCGACGCGTCGCCGCGCTCCGCTGCGAGGTGCGTGACGAGGCGCTGCAGCGCCCAGACCGACAGCCCCGCGAGGTTGGCCGGCGACGCCGCGGAGCGCCGGTCGAGCGCGACAGCGCGCTGGATGCACGTGTCGCACACCGCGTCGAGCCCCGCCGCGTCGGTGAGCTGCAGCACGCGCCACACGAAGCGCGTGCCGCCCTCCGCCATGTCCAGCAGACACATGTGCGTCTCCACAAACGCGCCTGCGCCGTGGGCGCGGCGTGGGGGCGTGGGCGGGCGTGTGGGCACATGGGTCGGCCGGCGGCGCGCGGCGGCGAGGCCCGCCCCGCCGGCTGGGCGCGCGCCGGCGCCGGCCGGCGCGGCTGCGCACCCGCGCGTGCCAGGATCGCCGGCATGTCCAGCTTGGCGCCGAGCGTGAGCAGCACCTCCAGGTTGTCCCAGCTGACCTGCGCGCGCCCGGCGCGTCGTCAGCGGCCGGCCGCGGCCGGCCGGCTGCGCGCTCGGCTCCCGACCGCGCGCGCCGCGCCGCGCACTGAGGGCGGCGGGATGAGCGGGTACATGAAGGCCGCCACCTGCAGCCACGCCTCGACGCTCGTCCCTGGCATCGCCACGCGCCGGCGGCCGCGCTGCTGCTGCGCGCCGCCGCCGCCGCCGCCGCCGCCGCCGGGCCCCGGCGCGCCGGCGCGCTGCTGCTGCGGCCCGCCGATCTGGCCCTCCGCCGTCTCCGTCTCCAGCGCCATGGCGAGGACACCGGACCAGAGCGCGAGCACGGAGCGGTGCGCCGGCACCAGCTCCTCGCTGCCCCCAAACACGAGGTCCACGTCGCTCCCACGCGCCATGATGGTCGCGAGCTCGCCGGCCGCCTGGAGCCCCCTCGCGGGCTTGCCCTCGTCCGGCATCGCGAGCTCCGCCTCCGCCGGCGCGCGGCGGAGGCAGGGCCGCGGGGATCGGAGCGGGCGCGCCGAGACTGGGCGGACGCGGTGGATGGCCGGAGGCCGAGCGTGAGGCGGATGACGGCGGCGCAGGGCTCAGCAGCAGCGGCGGTCACCGAGCGCATGGGGATGCCGGGGGGCTCAGCAGCGGGCGCAAACGCATCAGCAGTCACCTCAGGCACCGTCCACGCAACACGGCGCGGTACCGCTGCGGCCCACGGCGCCGACCGCCGCGCCGCGCCGGGCCCCGCGCGCGCACCCTCGCGTGCCCCAGCAGGCCCGCCGCCCAGGTCTTGCCGCCGCCCCAGCGCCCCACCTCCCAGCCGCGCTCGTCACGAAAAGTTGACGCAGGACTCGTAGGTCGGCACCTGCGCCGCGGCGGCGCCGGCGGGTCGGCCGGCCGCTCGCCCCGCACCGCGCACACCCCGCCGCGCCGAATCTCTCGCTGCGCTGCGCTGCTGCTGCTGCTGCTGCGCGCCGGCCGCCGCACCATGTATTTGATGTTGATGAACGCGTCCTCGCCGCCCCGCTGCTCGAGCAGCGCGAGCGTGTCGGCGATGAGCTCGCCGAGGCAGTCGTACTGCTGCTGCCCGTAGTCGATCCCGTCGCCGAGGTTCTTGTTCCTGCGAGCGCGCGCCGCGGCGCGCGGCGCAGCGTCGGCCGCCCCGCGGCCGCCGCGCGCCGGGCCCGGCCCGGCCCGCCGGCCCGCCGGGCCAGCGGCGCCGCCGCCGGTCAACGCCGGCGCCGCCGCGCGGCGGCCCGCGCGCGCGCGGGCACGGCCGCGCCGCGCACCTGGTAATGTAGAGGTTGAAGATCGGCAGCAGCTGGCGGTAGTAGGGCACGAGCGCCTGCCCCACCAGCTCGCCGCTCAGCACCAGCTTCTGCAGCAGCTGCGCGCGGCGGACGCGCGCGGCCGGCCGCGCGGCGGGCGCGGGGGACGCGGCGTCGGCGCAGGCGCCGCGCGCGGGGGGCCCACCCATCCCTGCCTCCCTCCCCGCTGGACCAGGCCCGGGCCCGCCGCGCGGGCCGCGCGCGCGCGCGCCTGCAGGCAGACGGCGATGACCGCGGGGTCGCGCGTGTTGAGCGCCGTCTTGATTGGGATGATGAGCTGAGGGATGACCGGCAGCACGCGCGACCCGCCTGCGCGGACGCGCACGCCGAAGGCGGCGGGCCAAGGGCCAGCCCGGCGGCGGCGGCGGCGGCGGCGGCGGCGCGGCGCGTCAGCGCGGCGCGGAGGAGCTGGGCCGCCGCCGCCGCCGAGCGCCGCCGCCGCGTGCGGCAGCCGCTGCCGCGCGGCCCCGCCGCCTCCCGCCGCCGCCACGGCCCGGCCGCCTCGCCCGGCCGCCCGGCCGCCCCTCCTGGCGCCGGCGGCTGCCCCGCACCTGCTGCGAGCAGGTCCTCCACGCCCTTGATGGCGAGGAAGCGGCAGGGGTCGGATGCCTCGCGGATGCCGTCGAAGAAGATGGGCAGGTAGTGGTGGTAGTCGAGCTTGTCAAGGTCAACCTGCGCGTGCGTGTGTGTGGGTGGGTGGGTGTGGCGTGCGTGTGCTGTGTGTGCGTGCGTGCGTGGCCCTTGTGCACAGGGGCACGCGCGAGCTGGGCCGCGCGAGCCGGGGCTGCGGCGGCGACCGCGTGCGCGTGCGCGTGCGCGTGCGCGGGCGCGGGCGCGGGCGCGGGCGCGGGCGCGGGCGCGGGCGCGTGCGCGGGCGCGGGCGCGCGCCTTCCACTTGATCGCGTTCTTGAACGACTTGTGGTCCACCGCGATGGGCAGGTCGCCGCGCTCGTAGAAGCGCCGAAAGGCGGTGTTGGGCGGGTTGGCGCGCGGCTCGAGCGCGCCCGCGCGCGGCGGGCTCGGCGGCGCCTGCTGCGCGGCCTTGGGCGACCCTGCGGCGCAGCCGCCGGCCCCGCCCTTGCCGGGCGAAGAGGGGCTGGCGGCACGCGCCGCCGCCGCGCGCGCGGCGTCGCCCTCGCCCCGCAGCAGGAAGGCCTTCGGGTCGGGCTTGGGCGAGGCGTGCCTGCGCGCGCGCGCGCGCGCGCGCGCGTCGCGGCTGCTCGGCTGCGTGCACACACAGGGGGGAGAGGCGCGCGGCGCGGCCCCTCCTGCTGCCGCCGCCGCAGGCGGGCCGCGCGCCTGTACTGCGCCGTCGCCCGCGACCATCGCGGCAGCGCCTGGGGCCCGACAGCGAGCGGCTGGTGCGCGCCCGCGCGCGCCTCGCTGGGCGCCGTCTGGTCGAAGCACTGCGGCGCGCGCGCGCGCGCGCGCGCGCGCGCGCACGGCGGTCGGCGCGCGCGGCGGGCGGCAGGCAGGGCCGCGCACGCCGGCCGGGGCGCAGGGCGGCGAGAGCGCGGCGCTTGCCGCCGGCGCGCACCGAGCCCGTGCCGCTGAGGTTGTGCGCCGCCGGCTCCTGGCCCTTTATCTTGACGTTGCGGTACATGCTCGTGAAGAGCGCGCCCGCCACGTCCTTGTTCATGGCGCCGCGCTCGTCCAACACGCGCGCCTGCGCGGCGGCGGCCGCGCCGCGGCGCTGCTGTCGGCGCGCGCGCGCGCCGCGGCTGCGCGGCTGCTGAGCCAGACGCAGAACCAGGCAGGGCTCGCGAGGGCGCGGGGGTCGAGAGCGGGGGCAGGGCCAGGGCGGGCCGGCGGCGCCGCAGAGCCGCGCTCGCTGACCTTGCGAATGCGCGGCGCTCGGCCGGCGTGGCTCTTCACGCTGGCCGCGACTGGGCAGCGGACGCTGGTCTCGAGCGAGTAATGCGCGCCGCGGGGCGGGGCGGGCGCTCGGTGCGCCGTCGCCTGGCGGTGCAAGCGTTCTGACGGCGGGCGCCGCACCGCCACGGCCATCACGCTCCCGCGCTGCGCCACACTCCGCGACCGCCTCGCCCCGCCCTCAACCCACGCGCGCCGCTGCGCCGCCACCGCCGCCGCGCCGCCGCGCCGCCGTCGTCGCCGCCCCGCCGTCGCCGCACGATGGACCGCGAGTTCGTCGAGAAGCGCAAGGAGGAGGTGGCGCAGGAGGTGCGGCCCGGCGCCGCGTGCGCCACGCTGCCGCCTGCCCCGAGCGCGGCGCCGCGCGCTGCACGCCACACAGCGCGCTGAGCGCCCCCGCGCCCGCGCCCGCGCCCGCTGTGCCTCTCCCCCTCGCGCGCTCCCTCGCCCTCCCACCCCACGCCAGAAATTCGGCAAGTCCTTTGACGAGCTGCCGCCCGAGGACCGCGTGCGCGTGGGCGGCACCGTGGGCGGCGGCCTGCGCGGCGGCGATTTGGCCGACCCCGAACGCGCGCCTGAGCCGCCCAAGGTGCAGTTCGGCGAGGACAACCCCGCGCCTGGCGGCGGCGACGCGTGAGCCGGATTCGCGTTGAGGAGGGAGTTGCGGCGCGGCTGGCTGAACGTTGCAACGCGCGCCCGCCGCGCGCGCCGCGCTCAGCCGCCGCCGAGCGGGTCGCCGCGCAGCGCGAGCAGCTCGGCGCGCGCCTCCAGCTCGGCGACCAGCTCCGCGACGCCCCGGCCGGGCAGCACGCGCGGGTACATGGCGCGCAGCGCGCGCGCGAGCCGGGCGAGCTGCGGCGCCGACAGGCGGCCGCCCCAGCGGCGCACGCACGTCACGACGCCGGACAGCACCTCCGGGTCGAGCGGCAGCCCGAGCGCCGCCAGCGCGTCGAGCAGCGGCAGCACGTGCCCCGGCTCCATGGCCCGCCCCTCGACGCGCAGCCGCGCGGCGAGCTCATACTCCCACGCCGCGTACGGGCGCAGCCGCAGCGCGCCCAGCGTCGCGACGGCGAGCGCGAGCCCCGGCCCACGCAGGCCCGGCAGCAGCGCGTGCGTGCGCGCGAGCAGCGCGTCGCACCACTCGGCGCGGCCGCCGAGCGCGCCGGGCGGCGCGAGCGCCGCGAGCGTCGCCGCGGCGACGACCGTGTCCTGCGCGCCGCCCGCCGGCAGCAGCAGCCGCGCCTGCATCAGCACCGGCTGCAGCGCGCGCGCCGGCCAGGGCGCGGACGTCAGCGCCGCGAGCGCCGGCAGCGCCGCCGCGAGCTGGGCGAGCTTGAAGTCGGGCAGCTGCCGCTGGAACGACGCCACCAGCGGCAGCAGCCACGCGGCGGCGCCGCTGGCGGCGCCGCTGTCGCCGCCGCCGCCCGGCTCGGCCGGGAGCGCGAGCGGCAGGCCGCCGAGCGCGGCCGCCGCCTCCGGGTCGTGCGCCAGCTCGCGGTGCAGCGCGGCGGCCGCCTGCAGCACCTGCGCGAGCTGCAGCGGCCGCAGGCTGCGCGCCTCGCGCCCCGCCGCCGCGAGGTAGTGGCGCGCCCAGTCGCCGTCGACGCCGGCGCTGGTGCCGGCGTCAGCGCCGACTGGGCGCGCCGCCACCTCGCCGGCGCCGGCGCTGGCGGCGCTACCCGGCCGCGCGAGCAGCGCCGGCGCCGCGGCGGGGGCGCCGCCGCCGCCGCCGCCGGCGCCGTTGCCGCCGACCGAGCGCTCAAGCAGCGCCAGCGCTGCCACGCAGGGGTCGTCCGGCGCGCCGCGCGCGTGCAGGAGGAACGAGGCGAGGCTCGCCAGCTGACCGCCGCGCATGTCGGCGAGGTGCGGCCGCGCGGCCTCGACAAACGCGGCGCGCCACTCGGGGCTCAGCGGGTGGTCCAGGTAGACAAAACCCTGCACCAGCTGGCCCAGCTGGTTGGCGCTGAAGCCGCGCGCCGCGGCGGCGCCGCCGCCGCGCCGCGGGCCCCGCGCCGGGCCGCCCCGCGCCCCACCGGCGGCGCCGCCGCCGCCGCCGCCGCCAGCTGCGCTGCCGGCGCGGCGCAGCAGCGCCAGCGAGGCCGCCTCGAGCGCCGGCACGAGCCGGGGGTCATACACTCGGAGGGCGCCGAGGCTGAACGCGGCGGCGGCGAGCTTGGTTGGCGGCTGCGCCGCGAGCGCCGCCGGGAGCGCGGCGGCGCCGTTGGCGCCGTCGGCGCCGCCGCCGGCGGGCGGCGACGAGAGCAACGCGCGCGCGAGCCGCCGCGCCACGCCGGCCGCGGCGCCGCGCGCGGCCGCCTCGTACGCGCGGGCCTCGGCCGCGCCGTGCGGCCGCGGCGCGGTGGCGAGCAGCTGCAGCGCGATGACCAGCTCGCCCGGGGTGCCCGGCAGCGCCGCCGCGACGGCGACGGGGTCGGCCGCCAGGTCAGCGGCGACGAGCGCCGCCCGCACGCGCGCCTGGGCCGCCGCGTAAGCGCCGTCGCCGCTGCTGGTGCGCGGGCGCGTCTGCTCGCGCTGCCGCTGCTGGCGCTGATTCTGCTCCTGCCGCTCCTGCTGCTGCTGACCCACCTGCTGCTGCTTCTGGCGCTCGGGTCGGTGCTCCGCAGGCTCGCTCAGCGACCAGCCGAGCCCGCCGCCGCTGCCTGCGTCGCCGCCGGCGCGCGGGAGGCGCGGAAGCTGTGCCCTCGTGGCAAAGGAGCGCGCCAGCTCCCCCCGGCCGGGCAGGCGCGGGCGTGCGGCGCTCGCGTGCATCGCGCCGCTCGGTCGACGGCAGTGGCGGTCAGTCGCCGACGGCGCACAGGGGCAAGCACCTCCCCCCGGGCACGGCGAGCCGCGGGTGCGGCCGGGGGCGCTGTGGGGGCAGCAGCTGCACCGCGCCGGTGCCGGCACGCGCGGCGAGCGGCGCCGCCGCCGTCGGCGGCGCAGCGCGTCGTTCAACCGCGCGCTGCCGCCGCGGCGCCGCGCGGCGCCGCTGCTGGCGCGACTGGCGGCTCAGAGCCGTCCCTCACGAACACCCGCAGGCGCGCGTTGGGGCGCGCGCGAGGACGGGCGACACCGGGCCGCGCGCGCGGGCGCCCCCGGGCCTCGCGCTGCCCATGGTCGGGACGCCGTGAGCGCTGTCATGCGGCAGGCGCCGCTGCAGCGCCTGCTCGCCGGACTGCCAGGTGGCAAGGGGCGGCCATCACCGGTGTGCTGCTGCTGCTGCTGCCACGCACCGCGCCGCGCTTGCCGGGCGCGCTCACCGTCGCCCCGGCTGCTCCCGTCTCCGCCAGGCGCCTGAGCTGCTCGCGAGCTGCGCTGGCGGCGGCAGCAGCAGTGGCGGCAGCAGCGCCGCGTTCAGCGGCGGCCCGCCCGGCGCCGGCGATGGCGGCGAGCCGCCGCCCGGCAGCGGCACCGGCATGCTGCGGTCTCTGGTGCAGGAGATCGTGGAAGCCCACGCTGCGCCGGCCGCGGCGCCGGCCGCCGCAGCCGCCGCCGCGCCGGCCGCCGCGGCCGCCGCCCCGCCGGCGCAGCCGCAGGCGCCGCCGCGTCAGCCGGAGCCCGCCGCCGCGCCGGCGCCCGACGTCCGGCGGCCGGCCGTGCCCGGCGGTGCCGTGAGCATGCGCCAGGCGCTGGCGGAGCGGCTGGCAGAGGAGCAGGCGGCGCGCGTGCAGGAGGCGGCGGCGGCGGCGCAGCGCCTCGCGCTGCAGCAGCAGATGGCGCGGCTGCAGGACGAGCAGGCAGCGCGGCAGCCACCGGCCAAGCCCAAGCCTAAGCCGCCCAAGCCCAAGCCGGCGGCGACGCGCCCGGGCGCGCCGCCGCCGCCGCCGCTGAGCGCGCTGCTGGTGCAGCCGGCGCTGCCGCCGCCAGGGCTGCCGCAGTCGCCCGCGGCGGCGCGCTTGGCGCAGCTGATGGAGCAGGACCAGGCGGCACGAGAGCAGGGCGCGGCGGCGGCAGCGGCCGCCGTGGCCGCCGCTGCCGCGCGGGCGGAGCAGCTGTCCCTGGTCGGGCCGGGCGGCGGGGCCGCCGCGGAGGCTGCTGGCGCGCTGCGCGCGCAGTGGCCGCGGCGCCTCGCCGCGCCGCCGGGCCGGCAGGAGGCGCTGCGCCGGCAGCTGGCGCAGCAGCAGCAGGTGCAGGCGGCGCAGTGGGACTGCAGCCTGCTGCCCGGCCTCGTCCAGAACATGCTGCTGCAGCACGGCGCGGTGGCGGCAGCCCAGGCGGCCGCCGCCACGGCTGGCGCGAGCAGTAGCAAGGACGGCAGCAGCGGCGGCGGCGGCGACACAGGCGGCGGCAGCGGCAGCAGCGCCGGCGCGGCGCGGTCGCTCGGCGAGGTCGTGCAGGCGGCATGGCCCGAGCTCGTCGCGCCGGAGCCGCCGGAGCAGGAGGGCGCCGACGAGAGTCAGCCGGCAGCGGCGCACGCCGCGCTGCTGGGCGGAGAGAGCAGCGACGCTGCCGCCATCGACGCGCTGGAGCTTGAGCTTGAGCGGCTGCTTGATGTGGAGCTCAGCGCCGCAGACGCGGACGGCGCGCAGTCGGGCGCAGCGCCTGGGCTGACGGCTGCAGATGCAGCTGTGGAGGCCGCCTGGGCCGGCGGCGGCGGCGGCCTGGCTTGCGGCGAGGACGGCGCAGACGCCGCCGGTCCTGATGAGGGTCCGGAGCTGGCAGAGGCGGCTGCGTGGTGGCCGGACGGCGGCGCCTGCTCCAGCTGGGGGCTGGAGCAGCCGCCGCAGCAGCCGGACCTGGCGTGGCCGAGCCACCTGCGGTTGCTGACCGCCGTGCAGTGGTACACGTTGCAGCTGGAGGGGGAGGCGTCCCCGCCGCAGCTCCTTCTGAGCCGCGCCGGGCGCGGCGGGCTGCGCGTGACGCCGGCGGGGAGCGTGCCCCGGTTTGCCTGGATGTTTGCCGGCAGCGGCGGCGGCCTCGACGCCGGCGGCGGCGGCGGCAGCCAGGGCCTGGCCTACGTGCTGGACAGCCTCGAGCCGCGCTGGCGCTTCGAGCTGCTGGCCGGCGACAGCAGCAGCAGGGCCTGGCCGCAGGAGGGCGCGGCAGCAGCCGCGCCGCGCCAGCAGCCGGCCGCGGCCGGCGCGGCGGCGGCGGCGCAGCAGCAGCAGCAGTCTGCCAGGGCGCAGCCGCAGCCACAGCCTGCGGCCCACGATGACGGCGGCATGGTTGGCTTTGCGCTGGAGGCTTTCGCGGCTCTGCTGGGCGTGAAAACGCCCCAGCAGCAGCAGCAGGAGCAGCGCGCGGAGCAGGAGCTGCCGCTCGACGTGCGGCTGGAGCTGTTGGAGGGGCACCACGCGGGTGAGCATCGCGATCAGCTGGAGCAGTCAGGAGAGCAGCTGGAGCAGCTGGAGCAGCTGGAGCAGCGGCAGGCGCTGGCGTGCGCCGTCGGCAGCCAGCCGCCGCAGCGCGGCCCGTCCGCGACCAAGCTCGAGACCGCACCGGTGCTGGTGGCGGCGCAGCACGCGCTGCTGTCGGAGGAGGAGCTGGCGGTCATGGCCAGGGTCTGCCAGCTCGCGCGCGGCACGAGCCTGGAGGCGGCTGCGTGGAGCGAGGCGAGCTGCCAGGCAACGCTGCTGTGGGACGGCGCGCTGGTGGAGGACGTCGCGGGCACGGCGGCGGCCGCTGCCGCAACCGCCGCAGCGCGCGCCAGGGCAGGCGGCGGCGCGGCGGTGCGCGGGCCGGTGCAGCAGCAGGCACAGCCGCATGCGCCGCAGCTGCTGCCCAGGGCGGCACTGTCACGGCGCACGACGCCGGCCGCCGAGGAGCAGGCGCAGGAGGGCGGCATGTCCCACGCCGTGCCGTCGCTGCAAGAGCAGCAGCACCAGCACCAGCACCAGCACCAGCACCAGCACCAGCACCAGCACCAGCACCAGCACCAGCACCAGCACCAGCACCAGCACCAGCACCAGCAGCAGCGCCACACGGACTGGGGCCTGCTGGGGCGCGGCGGACCGAACAGCCTGCAGCGGCTGGTGCCGAGCCTGGAGTGGTTTGCGCCGCTGCTCTTTGCGGCCTTCTCGGCGCTGCGCCAGCCCGGCGCGCTGGTCGCCGCGCCGCCGACGCCGGCCCTGCTCGCAGCGGCGGGCGCGGGCGGCGGCAGCGCGCTGGCGCTCTCGGCGGAGCCACCGTTGGTGCGGGAACCGCCCGGGCGCAGCCGCCGCAGCGTGGTGTTCCCGCCCCGCGCCGCCGTGGCTTCGGTTGCGGCAGCCCCTTCCCAGGCGAGGGCGCAGCAGGCCGCGGGCGCGGCGGCCGCGCGGTGGCGCTGGCAGGGCGCGCCGCCGGCGGCCGAGCTCAGCGCGCACCTGGCGACGCTGTTTGAGGGCGGGCAGGGCGCCGGCGAGCTGCTGCACGTGCTGCACACGTATCCACACTACCTGCGGGCAGACCCGGGCCTCACCGCGCGCCTCGTGGAGGCGGCGGCGCGCACGGTCGGGCCGCGGCCGACTGGCGACGCGGCCAGCGCCGACGCCGGCGCCAGCGCGCCGCCGCGCGGCTCGCAGCGCGGCGCCGACGGGCGAGCGCCGGCGGAGCAGCAGCAGGCGCTGACGGACGGGGAGCGACCGGAGGCCCTGGCGAGCGGCGCCGCCAGCGAGCAGCAGCTGTGGGTCGACCTGGTGGACTGGTGCGCTGCCAGCCCGCCGCAGCGCGTCGACCTGGCGGCGCTGTGGCAGCGCGGCGGCGGCGGCGGCGGCGGCGGTGCGGTGCCACCAGCGCCAGGGGCGCCCACTGACGACGCCGCGCGCGCGAGCAGCATGGCCAGCCTGCTCGCCCTCGCCGCGTCGCGGCTGGACCTGTTTGGCGGCAGCGCCGCGGCTGCTGCTGCGGCGGAGCGTCCCCCGCTGTCGGCGGCCGAGGAGCGGCTGCAGCTGCTGCTCGCGCGGCTGCGGAGCGGCGACGTGCTAGGCCGCCTGAGCGCGGCGGAGCTGCTGCAGATGTACGCGAGCCTCGCCCGCTCGCCCAGCCCGCTGGCGGCCTGGCCAGCGCAGCTGCAGCAGCCCGCCGCCGCGCTCTACGCCGCGACCGTCGCGGCGCTAGCGGGCCGCGCCGGCGGCGCGGGCGGCGCGGCTGCGGTCGCCGAGCGCTTTGCCGGCTGCGAGGCGGCGCTGCTGCGCGTCGCGCGCGACGCCTGCGCCGCCGCGGCGGTCACGCGCGGCGCCGCAGACCAGCTGCTGCGCCCGCCCGCGGCGCCGCCCGCGGCGCTCGCGCTGGGGCTGGGCCGGCGCCGCGACGGCGCCGCCGCCGCCGCCGCGCTCGGCGTGAGGCGCTGGCAGCGCGCGGCGGCGGCGGCGCCCGAGCTCGCGCGCGCGGCGCACGCGGCGGCGGCGCGCGGGCAGCTCCAGCTGCTCGCGGGCGCGCTCACCGCGCTCCTCAACCGCGCCGGGGGCGGCGACGCCGCCGCGTCCGCGCCGCTCGGCGTCGCGCCTGGCGACCTGGTGGAGCTGCTGCAGGCGCTCGCCGCTGCGCGCGACGCGGCGACCTTCACCGTCGAGGCCTGCCAGGCAACCGCCGAGGTGCTGCGCGGCGACTTTTCGGGGCTGCTGCGCGGCTCGCAGGCGCTCGTGGACCTGCCGGCCGCCGTCGTGCGCTGGCTGACGACGCCGCAGCCCGGCGGCGGCGGCAGCGGCAGCGGCGACGCGCGCGTCGCGCCGCTCGCGGCGCTGCCGCCCGACCAGGCGCTCGCCGCGCTGGTCGCGTGCGACCGTGCCCAGCGCGCCGCGGCGCTGGAGTGCCTGTGGACCGCCACGGCGCCGGCCGCGCCGGGCGGCCCGCCGGCGCCGGTGCTGCACGGCTGGGGGCTGGGCAGCCTGCTCCGGCTGCTGGAGCTGGCGGGGCCGGAGCGCGAGGCAAAGGACCCCACCCGCGCGCCGCCGGCGCAGCAGCGCGCGGCGGACTGCGTCGCCGCGGCCGCGGCGGCGCAGGTGCGGCTGCTGGTCGCGCAGCTCGCCCGCGGCGGCGGCGGCGGCGGCGAGCGGCCGCCGCGCGGCGCGGCGCCGCCGAGCCTGGCGAACGAGGTCGGCGCCGCGGCCGAGGTCGCGCACTGGCTGAGCGTGCGGCGGCAGTACCATCCAGCCCTGCTGGACGCGCTGGGGGAGCTGCTCGTCGCGTCGGCGGGGCACCGCGCGCGCACGTTTGTGCCCAAGACCCTCGCCCTGACCGTGCACGCGCTCGCAAACCTCGACCACTGCGCGCCCGGCCCCGCCGACGCGGTGCGGCGCTGGGTGAGCGCGCTGCTGAGGCACGCAGCGGTGCCGGTGGTCGCGCGGCTCGCGTGGGCGCTGGCCGTCATGGACCAGCGCGACGGCAAGACCTGGGCGGACATCCAGGCCGCCGTGTCGCACGCCAAGCTCGCCGAGCTCACCGCCAAGGCGCGGCGCGGGTCGGCCCGCGCGCGCGGGCACGCCGGCGCCGGCGGCGACGCGGACGGCAGCGAGGCGGCGGCAGCCGCGACCGACAACGTCTGGGGCACGGTGCGCGCGCTGCTGCTGCCGCGCGCGCGCGCTGCCCCGCCCCGCCCGCGCGCCGCCGAGCGCTGAGCGCCCCCCGCTCCGCCCCCCCCCCCCTCCCCACATTAAAACACACCCACCCACCCACCCACACACCCACACCCACACCCACCCACACACAGGCGGTCATGACTCAGCTGCACCAGGCCAGCCTCTTTGTGGAGCGCCGCGTGCCGGGCCTGGGCCCGCTGCTGCCGCCCGTGCTCGCGCGTGCCGCCGCGGCGGAGTGGAGCCTCGCGACGCAGGAGGTGTCGGTCAGCCAGCTGCAGCGCGACGTCAGCCACGCCATCAGCGCGCTGCAGGCGCAGCCCGCCGCAAAGGTGCGCGCCGGCGGTGTCGGGCGCTGGGGCGGGCCGGCGCGGCCGCCGACGCCCCGCTGCCCAGCCCTCCGCCCACCCCCCCCCCCCCCTCTCACACACACGCTCACGCGCACGCGCGCGCTTGGCGCGCAGGTGGGGCGGTACGAGCTGGAGAGCGGCGCCGCGGGCGCGGCGCAGCGCTCTGTGGACATCATGGTCCAGTGCGGCGGCGCGGCGGTCGTGGTCGAGGTCGACGGCCCACACCACTACGCCATCAACTGGTGCGCGGCCGGCCGCACGGCGGCGCAGCCCGCCCGCCGCACGGCGCGCGCGGGCTGGCCCTCCACGCCGCGCAGCGCGCCGCGCCGCGCGACCCGCGCCGCCCGCGCGCCGCCGCCGCCGCGCAGCCCGCAGAAGCGCCTCGGCCCGAGCGAGCTGCGCGACCGGCTGCTGCGCGAGGGCGGGCTGGCGGTGCTGCCGCTGCCGTACTTCGTGCTGGACGTGCTGCTGCGCGAGCCGCCGGGCGTGGTCGCGCGCGAGCTCGAGGCCATGCTGCTGCGCGTCGCCGCCGACGGCGCGCTGCTCTGGCGCGAGCAGGCGGCGCGCTTCGGGCTGGCGCCGGCGCCGCCGCGCGCCGGCGCCGGCGCGCGCGGCGGCGGCGGCGCCGGCGGCGGCGGGGCACACTAGCAGGCTGGGCGGTGCGGCGCGCGGGGCCGCCCTCTGTGACTCGCGCGCGCGCGCCGCCGCGGGGCGTTCGTTGCCCGTCCCGGTCACGCGCCGCCGCCGCTCGCGCTCGCTCGCGCTCGCCCCGCACTCGCCCCAGCGCCTCACACCTCACACCGCGGCCTCCTCCGCCGCCGCCTTCTGCGCCGGGTACTTTGCCGCAGTGTCCTCCCAGCTCGTGCGGCCGTCCACGAGCGCGCGCACGAGCGCCGGCACCTCCTCCACCGGCACGCGCACCTGCGCCCGCGGCGGGCGCGCGCGCGCGCGCCGTGAGCGCGCCGCGCGGCCCCGCCGGGCGCGCGGCCCCGGCGCCGGGCGCGCGGCCCCGGCGTCGGGCGCGTGCGCTGCGCGCGCGCCGCGCGCGTCGCGCCGCGCGCCTGCGCCATGGTGTCGCGCTCGCGCAGCGTGACGCCGCCGCCCTCGAGCGTCTCAAAGTCGACCGTGATCGCGTAGGGCACGCCGATCTCGTCGGTGCGCGCGTAGCGCTTGCCGATCGTGTTGCCTGACGCGGAGGCGCGCGGCGGAGGCGCGCGCGCGCGGCGCGGCGGGGCGGCGAGGTCCGGGGGCCGAGGCGGGCGGGCGCGAGGGGCGCAGCGTGGCGGCGCGTCGCGGCGGCGCGCGCTGGGGCCGGCCCGGGCGCCAGCGCGCGCACCGGTGGTGTCGATGATGTTGGAGAGCCCCGCCGCGGTGAGCGCGTCGCTGATGGCGCCCGCGCGCGCGTTGAGCGCCTCCTTTTGCAGCAGCGGGAACACGGTCGCCTTGGTCGGCGCGACGGTGGGGCTGAAGCGGAACACCGCGCGGCTCTCGTCGCCCTCGCGCGTGTAGTAGCTGCGGCGGCGGCGGGCGGCGGGCGGTGGGGCAGGGGCGGCGGCGTCGCGCCGGCGCGCCCTCGCGGCGGCCCAGCCGCCCGCGCCACGCTCGCCGCCCGCCGCCGCGGCGCAGGCGAGGCCGCCGCCCCGAGCAAAGCCCCTAAACCCCGCCCCGCTCGGCCACGCCCCACACACGCCCACACGCACACGCGCCCACGCGCACGCCCACACACACACGCTCACCTGTGCTCAAAGATGCAGTAGATGATGCGCCCGATGCCAAAGCTCGGCTCGATCACGCTCGGCGTGAAGTTGCGCCCCGACAGGCGCTTCGTCTCGCGCCTGATCTCGACCATGCCCGGCGCGATCGCGAACGACGCGCCCCCCACTGCGACGCTGCCCGGCTTGCCGCCCTCGAGCGTCTTGCGCAGGCACTCTGCCGCGCCGCGGCGGCGGCGGCGGCGGCGGGGTGAGGCGGGGCGGGGCGGCGGGGCGGGGCGGCGCGCGCCGCCCCCTGCGCAGCCCCTGCGCAGCCCCGCCCGCCCGCCCACGCGCGGCCGGCCCAGCGCCCGTGTGCGCCGCCGCACCCGCGTCCTCCTCGCTGAGCGCCTCGAGCGCGTCGGACACGGCCTTGGCGTCCTTCTTGAACGCGGTGCCCATCTCCTTTTTGTTGGGCGTCACGCGCAGCACCTCGACCTCACGCACCTCGGGAAACTTTTCGTACGCGGTCAGCTCGGTCTGCGTGGTGGTGGCGGGGTGGGAGGGAGAGAGAGACAGTGAGGTGAGTGTCAGTGTGGCGTGACAACGGGCGTGAGAACGGGCGTGAGAGGGTGTGAGAGAGGGCAAGGCGAGCGCGTGAGTGAGCGCGGGAGTGAGCACGGGAGGGAGGGAGCTCGGGGCCGCGCCGCGCCGCGCAAAGTCAGTCACCTTGCTCGCGGCGGTGTGCGCGCGCAGGTCGTACGCGGAGCGGTCGGCGAGGCCCGCGCACTCGACCCAGCCGTAGCTTGTCTGCACCTCAGCGTCCCAGCAGTCCTCCGCATAGTGCGCCATCTCGTGCTGCAGGTGCTGCCTGCGCGCGTGTTTGTGTGTGTGTGTGTGTGGGTGGGTGGGTGTGGTGTGTGTGTGGGGGGGGGGGTCCCCGGGCCGCGCCCGGCCTCCGCGCCGCGCCGCCGCGCCCTCAACCCCGCCCCCGCCCTCGCCCAGCGCCCCCACTCGCGCCCCGTGCGGCGCGCGCCCTTTCCCTCGCGGCGCGCGCCCCGCGCGGCGCGCCTGAAGCGCATGCGGGCGGGGTCGATGCCGACGCGTAGGAAGAAGAGCCAGGTGCGGCCAATGAAGTAGGCAAGTGTCTGGTTGGCGATGATGCCGCCAGACACGGCAGAGCCCAGCGACGTCGCCTGCGCGCGCTTGTCGTCGCCTGGCGGCCGCGCGCGCGGCGGCGCGGGCGGCGGCGGCGGCGGGGGCGGGCCAGGTCGGGCGGCGGCGGCGCCAGGGCGCGCACGGCGGCGGCGGCGGCGGCAGCGGCGGCGGCGGCCGTCCCTGGGGCGCGCGCGGTGGCGGCCGCCCGCGCCGCCGCCCCTCCCCGGCGCTGCGCGGGGCGCGACTCACTCATCTGCATGTCGCGGCTGTAGAGGAGGGGGGTGAGGTCGGCGACGCGGTCAAACTTGGGGTGGCGCTTGTCCTCGGGGTGCACAAAGTGCTCGATCTCAGCCTGGGGGGCGGCGGCGGGGCGGTGTGACGGGGGTGTGGGCGGGGGTGTGGGTGGGTGTGTGTGTGTGAGAGAGAGAGAGAGAGAGAGAGAGAGAGAGAGAGAGAGAGAGAGAGAGAGAGAGAGCGCGCGCGCGCGGGGGGGGGGGGGGGGGGGGGGGGGCGCCGCGCGTCACCTGCGTGAACTCGCGCACGCGCAGCAGCCCCGCACGGGGGCTGATCTCATTGCGGTACCTGCGTGGACGGGCGGGTGGGCGGGTTGGGTGGGTGTGGGCGTGCTGAGCGTGTGTCGGGCATGCGTGGTGGCCGAGGGGGGAACCGAGCGGCGAGGCGGCAACGCCAGCGGCAGCGCGCCCGCGCCGCGCCGCGCGCCCGCCCCGGGCACGCACGCGTTGCCGATCTGCGCGGCCGCAAAGGGCAGCTTGCCGCCGTTGAAGTAGAGCAGGTCCCGGAAGTTCACAAAGATGCCCTGCGGGGGAGAGTGGGAGAAGTTCAGCGTGAGGGGGAGGGAGGAGGTTCGGCGGGAGGGCGAGGCGCAGCGAGAGGGAGCGAGGCGGCGCGCGTGGGGGCCAGCGGAAACGCCGCCCCCTGCGCCGCGCCGCGCCGCGCCCTCCCCCGGCCGCGCCGCCGCCGGCGCCGCGGACCTGGGCCGTCTCGGGGCGCAGGTAGCCGACCAGGTCGCCGCGGGGGCCGATGCTGGTCTTGAACATGAGGTTGAAGGGGAACGGCGCGCTGATGGGGTTCTTGGTGTCTGGCGCGAGCACGCCGTAGCGAGTGAGCTCCGCGCCGAGCGCCTCGGCGCCGAGCTCGCCCACACCCGCGAGCGTCTGCTCCGCCGCCTGCGCGGGGAGCGGCGGCGGCCGCGGCGGCGGCGGCGGCGGCGGCGGCGGCGGCGGCGGCGGGGGGACGGCGCGCGGCGCTGAGGCGCGGCGTCGACGCGTCGCCCGCCTACCCCGCTGCCTCGCACGCCCAGGCCCGCCCGCCGGCCCGCCCGCCCGCCAGCGTGGCCCGGCCCGCACCTTGCGCGCGTCGCCGGTGAGGGGCGCCTTGGTGTCCTCCAGCGCCGCCTCGATGGCCGCTTCGAGCAGGTGGTCGGCGCGGTAGCAGTCGCCGGTCTTGACGTCAGTGACCATGAAGTCTACACAGGGTGCGTGTGGGTGTGGTGGGGAGTGGCGTGGGTGAGGGCGTGGTGTGTGTGTGAGTGAGGGCGTGGGGTGGCGGCCCAGGCAGGCGCGGCGCTGCTGCAGGCCGCAGCGTCCACCGCCGCCGCCGCCGCCGCCCGTGCAGCCGCTGCCCTTGCCGCCGCTGCCGCCGCAGCACGCGCCGCCCGCGCGGCTGCCCCGCCGGCGCGCCGGCTCCGTCCGCCGGGCCGCCCGCCCGCCCGCCCGCCCGCGCGCACCGGTGAAGCGGTCGACGTGGCCCGACGCCTTGAGCACAGCCTCGGGCGTGACCGCGGGGCACTCCACCTCCAGCATGTTCTCCTCAAGCACAAAGTGCGCGCGCCACGCCTGCGCGCGCACGCGGCGCCAGGGCGGCGCGGCGCGGGCGGCGGGCGGGCGGTTGGCGCGGTTGGGCGCACGCCGCCGGCGGCGCCCGCCCCGCCGCGCCGCGCCCGTCGCGTGCCACGGCCGCCGCCGCGCACGCCGCGGGCGCGGGGCCGCGCGCGCCGCCGCCGCGCCTGCGTGAGGTTCTGCTTGATGGCGCAGCCGGGCGGGCCGTAGTCGTAGAAGCCGGCGACGCTGCCGTAGATCTTGAACGAGGGGATGTAGAAGAGCCGCCGCTCGAGCGTGTTGGTCAGGGCCGCCCGGAACGCCTCCTTGTTCTGGCCCGACGCCTTGCCGGTGGCTGCCTGGAAGGCCTTCTGGTGCTCGCCGAGCGCGAGCTTGAGCTGCTGCAGCGCCGCTATCGCCGCCTCGACCTCGGCCGCCGACGCCTTGCCGTCCTTCGCCGCGGCCTTGAGGCTGCGCACGGTGTCGCCCTGGTGCGTCACGGCCGCCTGGGCGGCCTCGATGGCCGCCTCCAGCGCGGCAGCGTCCGCCATCGTGGTGCGACTGCTGCTGCTGCGGCCAAGGCGGCGGCGCGGGGGCGCACGCCGGGCGCGTGCGGCGGGAAGGACGGTCGGGCGGGGGAGAGGCGAATGGCAGTCGCTGCACGGCCGCAGCGCGCGGGCTTTGGCGCCGGCGCCTACCAGAGCCGCGGGCGGTCGGGCGGCGCGCAGCTGCACACCGCTCGCACGCGTCGACGTGGCGCCACGAGCGCGGCCGCGCGCTGCTGCCGCCGGCCGCTGCCGCGCCCGCCGCCGCGACGCGCCGCAGCGCTCTCGCAGCTTACCCGCTCCTGCGTCTCAGCAGCAGCCGCCGCGCTGCTGCCGCCGTCCATGCAAGTGCTCAGCCTGCCTGCTACCGCCGCCGCCGCCGCCACGCCCGGCGCGCTGCGCGACGCCGCGCTGCCCCCGCCCCCTGCCCAGCGCCGGTCCTTGGGAGGCGATCCTTGGGAGGCAAAAATGGTGATGCCATGCAAGTGAAGGCCCCGGCACCCCCAACCCACCCCTGCCCACCCCCTGCCGGGCGTTCGCCCACGCCGCCGCCCTGCCCCGCGCGCGCCGCCGCCGCGGCTCATCACACGCTGCGGTCGCGGTAGCGCGTGGCAATGAAGTCGGTGAGCGCCCAGCAGTCCTCCCACGTGGACATGTAGCCCAGGCTCGCGCGCACGCTGCCGAGCGGGACCTCTACCCACTGGCTCGCGACCTCGGCCGGGTGGCCGAGGCCCACCGACGTCGCCGAGAGGCCCGACAGCATGTCGACGCTGTCGAGCGCCCCGGGCGGCGCGCCGGCGCCGGCGGGGAGTGAGGCGTTGCGCTCGACCTTAATGAACTCAACCTGCGCAGCGCAGGGCATGCAGCGGGGAGGCGGCGGGCGGCGGGCATGCAGGCAGGCAGGAGTGTCAGCGGGGAGGCAGGGCAGGGGGGCGCGCGGCGCGCGAGGCGCGGCGTCGGGCGAGCGAGCGCGCGCGGGCCGCGCCGGCAGGCCGCGTGTGCGCCGGCGGCGCGCGCCGCGAGGGGGGCTCACGTCGTCGTGGCAGCCCTCCTTCTTGCCAGCGAGCGACTCGATCTCGCTCTCCTGCGGCCGGCGCACGCGGCGGTTGGCGCGGCCGGCGGCGCGGTCGGCGGCGTGCGCCGCGTGCGCCGCGCCGCCGCCGCCCCTCCACAGCGCACGCACGCACGCTCACACACGCATGCACGCACGCACGCACGCGCGCGCACGGCCGCACGGGCGCACCTGCACGCCGAGGTAGTTGTAGCACGCGCCCGGGTTGCACTCGGCGCCGGTGCGGATGTGGAACCCCGCCTCGGCGGCCTCGCGCTCAAAGGTCTTGTAGCTGCGCGCGCGCGCGGGCGCCGGGGCGGGGGCGGGGAGCGCGCGTGTGGGGGAGGGCGGGCGCGAGGGCGCGGCGCGAGCGCGGCGGCGGGCGCGGCGGCCGCGCTGCTGCGCCGGCGCCGCGCCGCGGCGCGCGCACCTGAACACTGAGCCGTCGGGGCGGAGGATTTCAAAGTTGAGGATCCCGCCCTGCACCTCGCGCGCCGCCGGGTCGCTGTGCTTGCCAAAGACGGCGACCATGCGGCGCCCGTTGCTGTGGCGCAGCGAGCGCAGCGCGCCGTGCAGGTACTCGGTCAGCGACGCGACGTGGGCCTGGATCGCGCGTACGCCGCCGAGGCGCTCGATCATGGCAAAGCCGTGCTGCGCGGCGACCAGGAGCGCGGCGCGGCGGCGGGGCGGCAGTTGGCGCGGCGGCGGCGGCGGCGGGTCGGCGGCGGCGGCGCGGCGCGCGGGCGCTGCCGGCGCGTGGCAGCGCCCGCGCCGGCCCTCCCTGCCCCATCCCGCCCCCGCGCCGCCCGCTGCCCCTCCAGCCACGCCGCGCGGGCGCCGTCCTAAGCCCTTCAACCCTCCCATCCTAAGCCCTTAAACCCTTGGGCCCCACCTTGAGAGCGATGATGTCCAGGAAGTTGACCGTGCCGTCCTCAAGCTTGTCCGCGGGGCGGCACTTGAGCACGTGAAAGTCGGCGCCGCTCGTCGCGAGCGCGACCGCGCCGCCGCCCCAGAAGAGCTTGCGCAGCTCCTCCGCCGCGTCGACGCGCACGATGAGCGCGCCCAGGCCCTGGCGGCGCGCGTGGGGCGGCGCGGGGCGGGCGCGTGGGGCGGGGCGCGCGGGCGCGTGGGAGGGGAGGGGAGGAGATGGGGGGAGGCGGCGGCGGCGGCGGCGGCGGTACGGGCACGCAGCGCGCGCGGCGCGCGCTGGGCTCTGGTGAGCGCGAGCTCGCACGAGTGGAGCGAGCCCGAGAGCTAACCAGAGCCCAGCCCGCGCCGCGCGCGCAGCGCGCCCCGCGCGCTGCGCGCCCCGGCCCGGCCTGCGCAGCCCCTGCGCGCTGCGCCCCAGCCCCCACACGTGACCCGGCCCCCTCGACGCTGCCCAGGTTCACGCCCTCGTTCACGCCCTGGTTCCCGCCCTGGTTCACGCCCGCATTCCCGCCCCGCCTCACCGTGGGGTAGCCAAACATCTTGTAGAAGCTCATCGCCACAAAGTCGGGCGAGACCGCCCGCAGGTCGAGCGGCTGCGTCGGCACGTACGCCGCCGCGTCGACGAGCACGCGCCAGCGCACGCCGTCGGTCGACTTGGCCTGCACGCCGCCGATCCAGCTCAGGGGGTACTTGACGCCTGCGCGTGTGTGCGGGCGTGGGCGGCGTGGGCGAGGCGTGGGTGAGGCGCGGGTGAGGTGCGGGCATGTTGGGTGTGGCGGGCTGGGCGGGCTGGGCGGGCGCCGCCCCGGCGCCCCGAGGGCGGCCCCTCTCCCCCGCTGCGCCGGCGCGCGCACGCACCCGCAAAGTTGTCCTCCGCCGGGAACGCAAACAGGTTGTGCACCGGCCCGGCCCCGTCGCCCTCGAGCTGGCGGGTCGGCCGCCCGTCGTCGCCCGCGAGCGGCAGGCCGCCGCCGGCGCCGCCGGCGGCGCCGGGGCCGTCGCAGGACGGCGAGGACAGCCAGTCGGACACGTAGGCTTCATTGACCGCCCGGAACGCGCCGCCCGCCTCGAGCGCGTACTCGCGCATGCCGAGCACGCTGTTGTGGTTCTCACGCAGGTACGCAAACGTGCTCGCCCTGCGTGGGGCGTGCGTGTGGGTGGGTGGGTGGGTGGGTGGGTGGGTGTGTGGGTGTGTGGGGTGTGGGTGCGGGTGTGGCTGGCTGGCTGGCTGGGGCGAGGGCGTGGGGGGGGGGGGGAATGGGGGGCGGCGGGGGCGGCACGCGCGTGCGCGGGGCGCGAGCAGCGGCACGCGCCTGCTCCAGGGGAACGTCTCGCCCACGAGCTTCAGCGCGCCCGTCGCGCTGCGCGTGAACACGACCTGGTACTCTGCGGCCGGCGGGCGCGGCCGGCAGGGGCGGTCGGCGGCGCGACGCGGTCAGCGGCGCAGCGCGGTCAGCGGCGCGGCGCGGTGCGGCCAGCGGCGCGGTCAGCGGCGCCGCGCGCCGGCCGCCCCCGCAGCGGCGCCGCGCGCCGGGCGCCCGCCGCGCGTCGCGTCGCTGTGCGTCGCGTCGCGGGGGCTCGCTCACCCGCAGGGTCGGCGTTGAAGTAGCGCAGCACCAGGTCGCGCACCTCCTCCACCGCCTCGCCCGTGAGGCTGCTGCTCGGGTTGGCGCTGTGCGGGTTGCCAAACATGTGGCTGCGCAGCTCCGCAAACACCTGGCGGCCACGCACGCGGCAGCGGCGGCGCGGCGGCGCCGGCGGCGCGAGGTGAGCCGCCGGGCGGCGGCGGCGCGCGCGTGTCCCTCGCCCTCGCGCCTCGCGCCCCGCCCTCGCTGGCTGGCTGCGCGCGCACCGCATCGATCTGGCTCTGGCAGTACACGCTGCTGCCGGTGTAGTCCTGCGCGCGGGCGCGAGGGCGGGCGAGCGGCTCGGCGAGGGCGCCGGCGGCGGCCGCCGGGGCGGGTGCGGGCGCGGGCGGCGGCGGCCGCGCGCGGCGCAGGGCGCGCACCATGTAGTGTTCGTTGGGCTGCATGCGGCACCCGACCTGCGGCGGCGCGCGCGGGCGTGCAGGCGCGGGTGTCGGCCGCCGCCGCCGCCGCCGCCGCTGCTGCTGCAGCCCGGCGCGCGGCCGGGCGCCAGCCGCGCGCGCGCCAGCCCAAGAGCAGACCCCCTCCCCCCCCCCCCCCGCTTCTGCTTGCCTCGCAGGGGTAAAGAGAATCGATCGCCCCGCCGTAGCCATACTCGTGGCCGTGCGCGGCGAGGAACGCGGCCTTGGCCGCCGCCGCCTCGGCGCTCAGCGGCGGCAGCGTCACGCACGCCGGCGCCGCCGCGCCGGGCGCGCCGTTGCCGTTGGACGGCGCGGCGGTCCAGGCCGGCGCGCCCGCGCCGCGCGCCTCCTGCTGCTGGTGCAGCGCGTTTATCTGCGCCGCGAGCGTGTCGCTGCTCGCCAGCGGCTGCTGCTCCGCCTCCTGCTGCTGCTGCTGCTGCTGCTGCTGCTGCTGCTGCTGCGGCGCCTGCCCCGGCGGCGGCTCGTTGAGCACCGTGCTCAGCAGGTGGCCGAACAGCGAGCCGGTGGAGCCCTCGAGCGCCGCCGCGGCGGCCGCCGCGCCGCCGGCCGGCGCCGCGGGCCGCGCGGACGCGCCGCCGCGCGTGGCGGCGGCCGCCGCGGCCGCGAGCTCGACGGGCGTGGGCTTGATCGGCAGCGCAAAGCCGTTGGGGTCTGTCTTGAACAGGTGCCCGGGGTTGTGCATGATGATCTGGAGGTTGTGCCGCAGGTGCTTCACCTGCGCGGCGGCGGCGTGCGCGGCGTGCGAGGTCGGCGCCGCGCCGCGCGGCGTGCGCGGTCGACGCCGCGCCGCGCGGCCGTGCGGTCGGCGCCGCGCCGCGCGGCCGCGCGGCGCGGGGCGGGCGCCGGCGCGCGGGCCGCTCGCTGCGCTGCGCGGCGCTGTGTGCGGCGGTGCGCGGCGCGCCTTGCTGGGCGGGATGTCGAGCCCCACGAGCTTGCCCACGCCGGGCTTGAACACGACCGCGTGCGGCAGTGCCTTGACGCCCGCCTCCTTGGACGCGCGCTTGAGCTCCTCGATGCACACCTGTGGGCGCGGCGGGCCGGCGCGGCCGGCGTCGGCCGGCGCGCGGGCCGGCAACGAGCGCGGGCGCCGCCGCTGCTGCTGCGCGCGCCCGCGGGTATGCTTGCGGGCGGCCGCGGGCGGCCGCCCGGCTGCGCCGCTCCCTGCCCGGCCGCGCCCGGCGGCTGCGCGCCGCGCCGCGGCAGCGCCTGCGGCGCACCTTGACAAACTTGATGTGCTCGGTGAGCTCGCGGTCGCCGGCGAGCTTGCAGAGCTCCGGGTACGAGCGCTGGCAGCCGTTGCACCAGGTCGCGTAGAAGTCTGCCGGCGCGCCCCGGGGGCGCGTGGGCGGGGGCGGCGCGCGTGCGCATGGGCCGCGGCGGCGCGCCGCGCGTGCGCAGCAGCGGCGGCGCCGCACCGACGAAGACGAGGCGCTCCCCGTCGTTGATCTCGCGGTAAAAGTCGTCGTCCGTGTGCGCCTCCACCCAGAGCTCGCTCTGCTGCTTCCACCACGCCTTGGCGGTGTCCGTGGCCGCGCTGGAGGCGAGCTGCGCCCGGGCCACATGCCGGCGCCCGCTGCTGCCCGCTGGCGCGCTGCCGGGGCCCGCCACCGGCGCCAGGCGCAGGTGGGGACCGTCGAGGCTGCAGAGCTCGCGCGCGCAGCCCCCCGGCGGCCGCGGCGCGAGGCCCGGCGTCGCCTTGCGGCGGACGAGCGCGGGCGGCCCGCAGGCGGGGCTCTGGTGTAGCAGGGAGCACATGGCGGCGGCGGGACTGCTGGTGAAGGGCGGCGCGGGCGGCGGCGCGCCCGCGACGGCGAGCGCGAGCAGCAGCAAAAGCGCGAGGACTACGTGCGCGGCCGCGCGCGGCCGGCGAGCTGTGGCGGCTCGGCGGGGCATTGTCGGGTGCGTAGGGACAAACGGTGACTGGCGCCGCAGCTCGCGCGAGGCCCGGCAGGGAGCACGAGGGTCCCGAAAAGTCGACGAGACACCTGTCGGCGTGAACCACCTGCGCTGCCACGCGGCGAGTGGCCACTCGCTGATCATGCTGCGCAGAGCGAGGTCGCACGCCGCACGTTGCCGCGCGGGCCGCCGCCACCGCCGCCGGCTGCCGCTGCGGGAGCACGCCGCCGCGAAGTGCACGGCGCGCAGCGGGGCGTGCTGCGCGGCGGTCAGGGCGGCGGTCAGGTCAGGTCAGGGCGGCGACCTGGCCGGAGGACAGGGCTGTTGTTACAGTGCGGTCCGGCCCCTCTGGCGACGGGCCAATGGGCAGCCAGGGACAGGCCCTCCCGAACAACTCGCTCGCCAAGGCAGCGCCGCCAGGTTCGCGACGGCCCTGCTATGCAAGCTCGAGGCTGCGCCAGCCAGCGCGCTGTTCACACATCGAGCGCGCGCGTGCGTGTCGCAGCACGCGCGGCAAGTGCACACACAGGCAGCGGGGGTGGGCGTGGGTCACCGCCAGCCAGCTCCCGTGTGGTTTATTGCGCCGCGCCGCTCGGCGGCCGCCGGCTCGCATCGCTGCGGCGAGGCTGTCGCGGCGGCGCGGCCCGTGGCCTCGGCGCCAAGCTAGGCCACGCGCCGTGCTCAGACTGAAGCCAAGTGCCCGGGCGGTGGCGGCGGGCACGGCCGCGCGGCCAGCCGCCGCCGCCGCGCCCCAAGGAGAGACCACCACCACCACCGCCGACACCGCCACCACCGAAACCCCAGGGAAGAGACAGACAGACAGGCAGTGCCGTGCGGCTGCCCACAGAGAGGGCGGGACGGCCGCGCCCGAGTCAGCGGCAAGTGCAGTTCACGAAAAAAGGGACGATACCAGCTCATCAGGTCACGCAGCGCTCGTCACAAGACTCCCGCCAGCCACAGCCACACAAGCCTGCGTCGGCCCCTGGCGGCGCCGCGCGGCGCCGCGGACCTCCGCGGCCGGCGGCGCGCGGCGGCCGCTAGTGCGCCGCGCACTCGGCGCGTGCCGCCGCGTGCAGCCGGATCGCCTCGGCCGCCTCGGCCGACGGCGCGGCCGCGCCGCCGGCGCCGGCGCGCGCCGCGCCCGCGAGCGTCACACGCGGCGCGGCGTTGGCGGCGGCGACGACCTGCGCGTGTTCCTCGGGCGCGCGCGTGCTGGGGAGGTCGAAAATCGACTTGTAGTCGGTGCTGATCGGCCGCGGCAGGTCGGCCTCGGTCAGCGCCACGCCGCCGAGGTGCGCCCAGCAGGGGTGGATGTCCTTGATGTCGCGCAGCGCGCGCCAGTACGCGACGCCGCTCTTCATGCCGCCGCCGACGCCGACCTGCAGCACCGTCTCGCCGCGCTTGACCGACATCGTCGACTCGATGTACGACCACGTGTACCTGCGGGGTTCAGCGGGGTTCAGCGGCGTTCAGCAGGGTTCAGCAGGAGGGCCGGGGCTCAGGGCTCGGCGCGCTGCGCGCGCAGCCGCGGCGCGGCGCGCCGGCAGCGCGCGGGCGCGGCGCGCGCCCGCACCAGGTGCTCGCGCTGCTGGTGTTGCCAAAGTCGCGCAGGCTCGCAAAGCTCGGCATCATCTTCTCCGCCGGCAGGCGCAGGCCCTTCTGGATGCCGCGCAGGATGGCATAGCCGCCCGCGTGCAGCAGGAAGTGGTCGGCGCACTGCGTGTAGTCGGGCTGGTAGGGGCCCTTCGGCGGCGCGCACACGCGGCCAGACGTCGCCTGCGCGACGCCGGCCCGGATGTAGTGCAGGCTCGCCTCGACGTACTGCCCCCAGCTCATGATGCGCGGCGTCATCTGGCGCACGCCCTTCTCGAGCACCGCCGCCGCCTCGCTCGGCAGGGTCTTGGTGATGACCATGCCGTTGATGCCCTCCTCATCGGGCTCCCAGTTGAGCGTGCTGCGCGCGGCGGCGGCGCGGGGGCGGCGGCGGGGCGCGCGCGGGCGCGTCGGCCCCGGGCGGCCGGCGCGGCACGCGCGGCGCGGCGCGGCGCGCGCGCAAGGGGAGAGAGACTCACTTAAACGCGCGGTCGCTCGCGCCGGTGTGCACGCGCAGCACGTGGTGCAGCGCGTACTTGCTGCGGCCGCGCCACGCGGGGCTGTTGGTGAGGATGGCGGCGCTGCCGCCCATGCGGAAGAGCGCGTTGGTCAGCAGCGCCTCCTGGCGGTGGCCGGGGTAGAAGGCGCTGGTGATGATCTCGCTCGACACAAAGAGGCAGATCTTGCCGGGGTGCGCCTGCGCGCGGCGGCGGCGCGGCGGCGGTCGGCCGGCGCGTGCGCGTCCGTCGCGCTCTGCAGCACGCGCGCCCCCGCAGCTCAGCACGGCACGGCCCAGCACAGCGCAGCGCAGCACGCCACCGCCACTGGCACCCACCTTGAGCATGTCGCGCACGAGGTTGAGCCCGACCACGCCCATCGCGCAGCCCATGCCGCCCATGTGGTAGGCCTCGACGTCGTCGCGCATCTTAAACATGTTGACCACGAGCGACGCGATGGAGGGCGTGGGGCAGTATATGGAGGTGTTGGTGATGAGGATGTCAATGTCCGTGGCCTTGAGGCCTGCGCGGGCGCGCGAGCGGGTGGCGGGCGGCGGCGTGAGGCGGGCGGCGGCGTGAGGCGGGGGCGGCTTTGCGCCGCGGCGCCTGCGCGGGCGCGGGGTGCACGCGGGGTGCACGCAGCCGCCTGCCCAGCCGCGCACCCGTCTTGCGGAGCACCTCCGAGATGACCTGGCCGTACACGAGGCGCGTCTCGTCCTGCGCGGCGTTGAGGTCCTGGCGCGGCTCGGGCGAGAGCGTGGGCTGGATGCACGCCGGCACCGCCGTCTGCGTCATGCTGATGCCCGACTTGGAAAAGATCTTGGACACGAACGTGTGCTTCTCGGGCGTGCAGCACTGCGTGGCGCGGCAGCGGCGCGGCGGTGCAGGCGGCGGCGGGGCGGCGGGGCGTCAGCTAGCGCTTTCTGGCCGCGTGCCCTCGCCGGCGAGTGTGTCTGGCTGTTTCACAGCTGCCACGGCGCCGGTGCCGTGCCGGCGCGCCGCGGGGCGCGCGGGGGCGGGCTCCCGCCATCACGCGTCTGGCCCCCGGCCGGCGCGGCGCGCCCGGCGCGCGCGGGCCCTGGCCGCCGCGTGTGAGCGCGCGGGAGCTGCCCAGGAATCCAACGCGGTGCGGCGCGGGGTGATGCGCGCTGGCGGCGCGCCACATCTGCCGCGCACTCGCCTTCCAGCGCCACGCCATCTCTTGGGACTTGTTGAAGTCGACCTTGAGCTCATCGGGCGCGTTGAAGCAGCTGTATTCCACCATGTAGATGGGCGCGTTCGACGCCATGGCGCCGGGCGGGGCGGACGGCGCGCGCGGGAAGTGTGGTCGCGCGAGGGCGCGCGCGCTGGCTGGGAGGAGGGATGGGCCCGGCGGGTGCGTCCGGGGGCTGAGGAAGGGTGGGGAGAAGGGAAAGGGAGAGGGCGTGCCGGCCGTGCAGCGCGGGCGGGCTCTTGTACTCTGCAGTTCCGGGTCACTGGGAGCTGGCCAGCCGCCTGCCAGCTCCCCCGCGGTTTTTCAGCGCTGACGCGATGCCCACGCGAGGTGGTGTGCCGACGAGTGTCTTCGATGGCGCGCCATGTGCCGGAGGAGTGCGGGCGCGGGCGTGTGCCCCGAGCAGCGCGGGCGCGCGCTGTCGCCGGTGCGGGGCGCGGTCCAGCGCGCACCAGGCGTCGCTTTAAGGCTGCTTTACCACGCGAGCTGCCAGCGCGGCGCAGGGGTGCCTGGGCGCGCCGCCGGCGGCCTGGTCAGCGCTCGCGGGTCGGCACGCCGGCTGGCCGTTGACGGTAATGCCGCCGCCGCTGCCTGTTCTTGCTGCTGCTGCTGATCATGGCTCTGGTGCTGCTGACTCCTCTGCGACTGCCGCTCGGCCCAACGACGTCGACGGCGGGCGTCGCAGCGGGCCGGTTGCCGCCGACACTCAACCGCCGCGCAGCGACGTGACACCGAGCGCGCGTGCTTGACGGCGCATCACCACCACTGCGCAGGACAGCCTCCAGCGGGCACCAGGCAGGCACCGCCACCGCGGGCGCCAGCCCTAGCGCCGCTGCTGCGGCAGCAGACAAGAGCGAGCTCTGCGCGCTGTTCCGTTGACTCTGCCGGCTTCGGCTGGCTGCGGCGCAGCTCTGCGGCGTAGCTCTGCGCTCGGCAGCCGGGAGCTGAGCAGCAGCAGCAGCAGATGGCGGCCCCGCGATCACGCCTGCGGCTGCTGCTGGCCGGCCTGACGCGCGCACAGGCATCTCCTGCACATGTGGCATGGACCAGCTGCGTCGCGGCGCCTCACGCCATCCCGGCGGCGGCGGCGGCGGCGGCGGCAGCGCCGCGCGCCGCTCCCGGCAACGCGGCGCCGCGGCCCGCGGCGGGCCAGGCGCGCCGCTGGCCGGTGCAGCGTTGGCGCCTGCTGGGCCATTGTCTGGGCCCGCACGGCCCGGCGAGCCGCGGCTTCGCCAGCAGCGCGGCCGCGGCGCAGCAGCAGCGCGAGGGCTGGGGCCCGGTGCTGCACGGCGTGCACCCCGCCGGCGAGCCGCCCGACGACGCCGTGCGCGCGCGGCTGGCGGCGCTGGGCGGCTCCCCGCCGGGCGGCGAGGCGCACGCGGGCGGCGACGGCGGCGGCGACGAGGCGGAGCACGGCGACGGCGGCCGGGGCGATGCGCACCAGCACCACGGCGACGACGGGGCGGCGGAGCAGCACGGCGGCGTGCGGCTGCGCTTCAGGCAGAAGACGCCCCTCTTCCAGGCGCGGCGGCGCCCCTGCTGCGCGGGCGCGCGGCGGCCCGGCGCGGCGCCAGCGCGGCCGCCGACGCTGCGCCCGCGCCCGCACGCCCGCGCCGCCGGCGCGCAGGTGATTGAGTTTCACGCCGGCGGCCAGGCAGTGGAGGAGTACCGCCCCCGCACGCCGCAGGAACTGGTGCGGCGCGCCCGCGTGCAGGCCTGCGCCTGCCTCCTCCGCGCGGCGCCAGCACGCCGCGCAGCCGCGTCGGGGCGGGGCGCAGGGCCCGCCGCGAGCGCCGCGCCGCCGGCCGCGCTGCCCCCGCAGGGCCTGCACCCGCGCGACGTGACGCTGTTCGCCCCCATCAGCCGCCTCGCGGCGCCGCAGGCGCGCCGCCGCCGCAGGCGCCCCGCCGCGCCGCGCCCGCGCCGCCGCCGCCGCCCCTCTCCCATCCTCTGCCCTTCCCCCACCCCGCACGCGCCGCCGCCGGCGCCGCCGCCGGCGCTGCCGCACGGCACGCGCAGCGCGCGACCATCGCGGTGCACGATGGCAAGATCCTGGTCAAGACTGAGATCGTCAAGGCCATCATCACCGCCGACAGGGCCATACTCATCAAGGGCCGGTGCGCACCGCGTGCCGCGCGCTGCGCGCCGCGGCGGCGGACGGCCAGGCAGCCAGCGCCCGCGCGCGGCGCGCCGCGCCGAGCGAGCAGCGCACAAGCGACGCCGCCCCCGCCGTCGGGCGGGCCGCCCGCGCGCCGCGGCGCGCCAGGCGGCAGCGCGACACGCAGAAGCTGGCGCAGGCGATCCTCGCCGCCAACGACCAGCGGCTGCGCGCGGTGCGCATCGCGCGGCACCAGGCGGAGCAGACGGCCAACCCCATCGGTCCCGGCGCCGCCATGGGCAGCTGCGAGCGCGCCGCGTCGGCGGCCGACCTGCTGCGCGCCGTGTCGGCCAAGGCGCGCAGCAGCGCGCGCCTCACCGCGGGCGGCGCAGGCGTGGGCTACGTGCAGACCAGCGGCGGCGGCGGCCTGGGCGGCGACGCGGCGCCGTGGGCCGCCGGCCGCGCGCGCGGCGGCGCCGGCGACGCGGTGCAGCCGGCGGCGGTCGCGGCGGGCGCGGACGCGCTGTCGCGCGCCGCGGGCGGCGGCGGCGGCGGCGGCCCCAGCAGCGCGAGCAGCGGCGACCTGAAGGACTGCCCCTTTGAGCTGCTGGTGCTGGAGGTGCTGCTCGACGCGACCGCGGGTGCGCCGCGGCCGCCGCCGCCGCACGCATCCATCCATCCGCCTAGCTCCAACCCCCTGGCCAGCAGGCCAGGCCGGGGGCCGAGCGCTGCGCGCCCCGCTGCTCTCCCTCCTTTCCTTTCCTTTGCCCCCCTGCCTCAACCCTTTCTGTCCCCCCTGCCGCGTCCCTGCCTCTCCCTCCCTCCCTCCCTCCCTTTCTGTCTTAAACCCAGAGTACTTTTACACCAAGGTCCAGCACCTCAACTGGATGCTCGAGAGCGTTGCCGCCGACATGCGCGCCACAAGCGCCGCCGGCGCGACCGGCGCGCTCGACAAGGCACACCAGTGAGCCCGCCAACCGCCGACCGCTGACCGCTGACCGCTGACCGTCTGCTGACCGCCCGCCTGCCTTTGCTCGCTGCCCGCCGCGCGCTGACCGCCCGCTGACCGCCCACCCGCCTTCGCCGCCGCGCCCGCGCCTGCGTGCTCCCCCCCCCCCCGGGCAGGCTGATTCCCATCCAGAAGTTCCTCACGCGCGTGAAGAACGACGTCAAGGAGACGGCAGAGGCCATCTCCACGGCGCGCCGCCCCGCGCGCGCAGCGCCCGCGCCCAGCGCCACGCCGCCGCCCTCTTGGGGGAGCCGGCGGGGCAGGGAAGGGCGGGCGGGAAAGGGGGCAGCCGCCGCCGCGGCGGCGGCGGCGTTTGCGGTGCTGACGGCCGCGCGCGCGCCGCGCCGCGCGTCTCCAGGTGCTGGAGGACGACGAGACGCTCGGGGAGCTCTGCCTCTCCTGGCACGTCGCGGCGCGGCAGCACTCGACCTGGGTGCCCGTGGAGCTGCAGCGCCACAGGTGCGCGCGCGGACGCGCCGGCGCGCGGGCCGCGGGCCGCCCAGGCGGGGGCCGCGGCCGCGCCGCCGCCCGACCGCGCCGCCGCCGCCGCCGCCGCCCCAGGGCGGCGCGCATGGCCAGCGCGGGCGGCAGCGGCGGCGCGGGCTACCACACGTCTGCGAGCGGCTGGCAGGCGGGCCCGCCCGAGTCCGGCGCGGCGGTGAGCTCGCATCGGCAGCGCGGCCGCCCGGCGGCGCCGCCGCGGTGGGCGCCGCGCCCCCGCCCTGCCCGCGCTCACCCCGCGCCGCCCCGCCCCGCGCCCGCGCGCGCCCGCGCGCCCGCGCGCGCAGGCCGTGGGCCCGGCGGCGCAGGTGCGGCGCCCGTTTGACGCCGCCATCCTAAACCCTCAAAACTTTCAACCCTAAACCCCCTCAATGTTTGACCCTCAAACCCTAAACCCCGCCCCGCGCGCCCTTCAACCCTGCACCCCCCAGGTGCGTGCGCTGACGGAGATGCTCGAGTCGTACGAGCGTGAGATCCAGAGCCTCGAGGGCTCCGTCAACGAGGCGGAGGAGGACCTGGAGAACACACGGTGACCCGCCCGCGGCAGCAGGGCGGCGGCCGGGGGGGAGGGAGGGGAGGGAGGAGTGGCGTGGGGCTGTCGCCGCGGGGGGCGGCGCCCGCCGCGCCGCGCCGCGCGGCGGCCGACGCGCGGCCGCCGCTGCGACCGCCGCCCGCGCCGCCGCCGCCCCGCAGCTCGCAGTACCACATGCAGGCGCGGCGGCGCCGCCACTGGCCCGCCGCCGCCGCTGGCCCGCCGCCGCCGCGCCTGGCCCGCGCCGCCGCCACTCGCTCACGCCGCCGCCGCCGCGCCGCGCATGCACGCGCTCTGCCCGATCGTTCCCCCCCCCCCTCTCTGTGTGCGCAGCTGGACAGCAGCCGGAACCACATCATCATGGTCAACCTGTGAGCACGCAGGCTGTGGGCCAGGACGGCGGGGCAGGCGGGGGCGCTGGCGGCGCTGGCAGCGCGCCCCGCGCCGGCGCCGGCGCCGCCCTCAGGGCCGCGCCGGCGCCAGGGCCGCGCCGCCGGCGCCGCCCGCGCCGCCCGCGCCCGCGTCGCCCGCTCACCCGCCCGCCGCCCGCCCCGCCGCGCCGCAGCTGGCTGTCGATGCTTAACATCAGGTGCGGCGCGGCGCGCGCGCGCCATGCCGCGCGGCCTGCGCTGCGCGGCCGGCTCGCTGCGCGGCAGCTCACGCGCCGCCCGCCCCGCTGCACCCCCCCCCCCCCCCCCGCCAGCGTCATGGCCACCACCATCCTGCCGGCCTTCTTCGGTGCGCCGCCGCCGCCGCCGCCGCCGCCGCCGCCGCCGCGCCGCCGCCGCCCTGCCGCGCCGCCGCCCCGCACTCGCGCCGCGCCGCGCCACCGCCGACGCACGATCGCCGGCGCCGCCGCAGGCATGAACCTGGGCAGCGGGCTCAGCGACGCCGACCCGGTCAACTTTTACGCGGTGCGCCCGCCCGCGGCGCATACGGCCGCCGGCCGCCCCAGCGCGCGCCGCGCCGCCCCTCGCCGCCGTGTCCCGCGCCCGGCGCCCTTGACGCCCTGACCGCCCCCCCCCCCCCCGCCCAGGTCTGCGGCGGCAGCCTCGCGCTCGCGGCGCTCTCCTACCCCGCCTGCCGGTCGTGGTACGACCGCAACTGGCGCCGCGTCAACCAGAACGAGCAGTTTGAGCAGAAGATGCTGCGGTGCGGGGCGCACAGCGCTGCGCAGCGCGGCCGCCACGCGCACGCGCCTGGGCAGCCCCGCGCCGCGCCGCCCACGCCGCGCGCCGCCGGCTCTCACGCCTGCCACCGGCCCCGCGCCGGACGCTGCGCGCCCGCGCCTATGCCCGCCCCCCGCCGCAGCGTGCTGCTGGTGCAGAACATCGAGGACGTGGATGACATAATCCGCGCGCTGCAGCAGCACAGGTGGTGCATGACGTCACAACCCGCGCCCTCGCTGCCGCGCGCCCTCGCCGCGCCGGCCCCGCCCCGCGTGCCCGAAGTCAGCGGCTGACTTCGTGCCACCGACTCCACCGCCGCGCCGCGCGCCCGCGCCGCCGCCCGCCGCGCCCCACCCGCGCCGCCGCCCGCCGCGCCCCGCCCGCGCACCAGGCACGAGCGGCTCGACCGCAAGAGGTTCCGGTCGATCGTGCTGGAGACGCTCGGCGGCCGCGCGATGACGCCGGCGCACATCGACTTCCTGTACGCCTGCTTCGACCGGTGCGCGCGCGTGTGCGCGTGTTGTTTGGGATATGGGGCTATCCCGTGCGCAGCGGGGCCGGCCCCGCGCCGCGCCCGGCCTGCGCTGCGAAGCGCGGCCGGCTGCCTCTGCCGCGCGCGCGCCGCCGCCGCGCGCGCGGGCGCGCGCGCTCGGCCCCGCTCGCGCGGCCCCGCCTTTGACTGCTCCGCGCCGCGCGGCCGCGCGCGCCCTGTATATAAAGGAACCGGGACGGCTTCATCGAGGAGGCGGAGGTCATTCGGCCCCTCAACACCTACCACGCACAAGCAAACGGCGGCGGCGGCGGCGGTGGCGGCGACGGCGGCGGCAGCGACTTCGGCGGCGGCAGCAGCGTGTTCAGCTACGGCCCAGCGCCCGAGTGGGGCGTCGCGCCGGCAGCGCTCGGCGCGCTCGGCGCGGGCGCGCGCCTCCCGGGCGGCGACGGAGGCGGGCCGGCGGGGCTGGGGCAGGCCGTGCGCGCGAGCCCGCCGCGGCAGCAGCAGCAGCAGCAGCGGCCGGAGAAGCAAGACAGCAAGGGCGACAGCTGGACCGACGACGACCGCTTCTCCTGGGACTGACGCGGCGGCGGGCCCGCGCTGCATCGGTCGGTCAGCCAGTCGGTGACAGCCCCGGCTCATGATCGAGCGGGGCGGGGCGCGTGGGCGGGCGGCGCTGCACTCAATGCACACGCATGCGCCCGCGCGAGCCGAGGCGGCGCCGGCGCGGCGGACCGGCCGGGCGGCTGCCGCCGCGCCTGCCGCGCCTGCCGCGGCGGCTGCACCGCCATCGTGGTGCGGCGGCCGGGGGGCGGGCGGCGCGGTCGCTGAACCCTTGGCGGCGCGCTCAGCGTTAAACCATAGCGACGTGGCGCATGGCAGATGGCACGCCCGCCCCGCCCTCAGTCGCCAGCCATGACCGCCAGCACCGCCGCCATCTGCTCGCGGTTGCGCCGCGCCGCCCAGAAGCGCAGCCAGTCGTACAGCAGCTCCAGCCGCGCCGCCGCGACGAGCTGCTGCGCGCCCGCGCTGGCCGCGCTGGCAAACGCCGCCGCGAGCGCGGCCGCCTGCTGCGTGGTGACACGGAGGCGCACCGCCACGGCCGCCACCGCGCACTGCATGGTCGGCAGGTCGCCGGCGGCCTCGGGCAGCGCCGCCGGCGCCCAAGCTGGCGCAAGCTTGCGGCGCTTTGCGCCGCACGCCCCGCCTGCACCGCTGCGCGCGCCCGCCGCGCCGCGCGCCCCGCCTGCACCGCTGTGCGCGGCCGCCGCGCCGCCCGGCGCGGCCGGCTGCTGATCGAAAAAGACGTGCAGCTCGTCCGCGCCGGGCTGCCGCCCGAGCGCGGTGAGGCGCCAGGAGGTGAACCGCCGGAACGACCGACCTGCGGCGGCGACGGCGGGCGGCTCGGCCAGCGCAGCGCGGGCGCCCCGGCGGCCCGCGCGCGCGCGCGCCGCGGCGCGCCGTGAGGCCCCCGGGAGTGCGGCGCGCGCGGGGAGCCCGGCGGCGCACCGTGCCGCCCGGTGTTGAGGTACACGCCTCCCGCCGACGGACGGCGTTGCACGTCCGCCACGATGACGCCGGGCTCGCGCCGCCCGTTGGCGTGCACGACCACGCGCACGCCGCGCTGCAGCGTGGCGACGCCGGCGACGCCCCGCAGCGCCATCGCCGCCGCGTCTGGCGTGAGCCAGCGCTGAACCTGCGCGAGGCTTAGCCGGACTTGGCCCGACGACGCGATGACCTTGCTGCACCGCTCAACCTCCAGCCCGCCCAGCGCGGGCGGCGCTGCTGCTGCTGCCGCCGCCGCTGGGCTGTCGGCGTTGGGGGCGGCCGGCGCCGGCGTTGGGGGCGGTGCCGCCCCCAACGCCGCTCCGCGGCGCTGGTCGTCCATGCCCGCCGCTGCAGGGCCGGCTGGCGGCGGCGGGCAACAGAGCTGCCGGCCCCGTCAGGAGCCCAGGAAGCCTCAGGAAGTGCTGCCGCACGCCGCCGCACGCTGCACGCCGCACGCTGCACGCCGCAGCGCCGCCGCCGCTGCCACTGCTGCCGCCCCGTCCAGACTGTTGGCTGAGCAGGAGCTCAGCGGCACTGATTCCGGCACACCGGTGAGCGTTCTGCGCGAGCGAAGGCCGCAGCGGCCGTTTCGGTCGTCACGCCCAGCTGACGGCGGCGCACAGCCCTGCCCGCTCGGTTCCCAAGTGGCCAAACACGGTCGTCTCTGCGAGCACACGGGCTCTGTGGGATCGGCCACGCAGCGCGCCGCGCAGTGCCGCCGCCGTTCGCACCACTGCGCCCGCACGCACGCTCGCCCAGGCACCGCCGGCTGCCGCGCGTGCGATCGCCGTGACCTGGGATCGCGCCTGGTGCCGACCAGCAGCAGCCAGGGGCGGCGGCCGCGGGGGGCGCGCGGCCCGAGCAGCGGCGCCGCCGCCAACCGTCGCGCGTGCCGGCACCGGCCGCGGCGGCGCGGCAGGGTGGGCGCCCGGCGGCGGCTGCTGCGCGAGGCTGCAGCCCCGCCCGGCAGGCGCGGCGCGGCGCGGCGCGGCGCGGCGCGACGCGCGGCGGCAGCGGCGCGCCCGCGCGCCGTCGTCCGCCGCGTCGCGGGCGGCGGCGGCGGCGGCGCGCCGCCGCGATGGCGGGGCTGATGTCCGACGACACGACGGGCAAGGCGCGCGTGTTCAGCCTGCGTGAGCGGCACCAGGTGCTGGCCGCGCTCTTCGCGGTCGGGCTCTGCGCCGGCGTCATCCTCTCGGAGCGCCTCTACCTCGCGAGCAACCGCGCCGACATCCTCCGCGGCGACGCCGGCGCGGCAGCGGCGGCACGGCGCGCGGCGCAGCAGCGGCAGCAGCAGCAGCAGGGCGGCGCCGGCGGCGGCGCGTCGTCCGCGTCGTTCGCGTCGGGCGGCGGCGCGCGGGGGCGCGAGCTCGGCGTGCGCGTGGAGTACCCAAAGGACGCCGTGTCGGCCGCGCTGGAGGCCTACCTGCTTCGCGTCGCGCCGGGGCGCGAGGTGCTGGTCGGCGTGTCCAACGTCAACCCGCTGCGCGAGGGCATGCTCGGCACGTTCCTCGACGGCGTGCGCGCCGCGGGCGTGACGGCGTACGTGATCGTCGCGCTCGACCGTGAGACCGAGGCGGAGCTCACGGGGCGGGGGCTGAACGCCTTCTACATCGACGCGCGCGTCTCCGCGAGCCAGGCCGAGACGGGCGCCAACCACGCGGTCTCGGCGCTCAAGTTTGGCATCATCAAGCGCTTCCTGCAGCTCGGCTGGGCCGTGCTGCTGAGCGACATCGACGTCTGCGTGCTGCAGGACCCGTTCAAGCACCTCTACCGGTGGGTTTAGCGCCCGCCCCGCGCGCGCACGCACGCTGGCGGGGGGTTTAGGGTTTAGTTTTGCCGGCGCCGCCGGCCCGGGGGCGCTCGCCGCGTGCGCCGTGCGCCGGCCGCCGACGGACGCGTGCTGCGCGCTGCGCACGAGTGCCCAGGGACCACGACCTGGAGGGCATGAGCGACGGCTACGACCGCCACACCGCGTACGGGCAGATCGAGGGATACGACGACCCCAGCATGGGCTGGGCGCGGTGCGGCGCGCGGGCGCCGCCGCCGCCGCCGCCGCGCGCGGGCGCCGGCCACAGGGGGGGGGGGCGGCGCGCGTCACGTCGTGTTGAACCGAGACACACCGTTGTGTGTGTGTGTGACGTCACACGCGCGTGCCGCACACGCGCGCCGCCGCAGGTTTGCGCAGAAGGAGAGCCACTTCAACCTCAACAGCGGCCTCTTCTGGGTCGCCGCCAACCCGCGCACCGTCGAGCTCATGCAGGCGCGCCGCCCCGCCCGCGCGCGCCGCGCCGCGCCGCGCCGCGCCGCGCCGCGCCGCCGACGCCCGCCGCCGCCTGCCGCACCGCGCCGCCGCGCCGCGCCGCGCAGCGCCTCGAGACGCGGCTCGCGCGTGAGAAGTACTGGGACCAGACCGCGTACAACGAGGAGATCTTCTTCCTCTCACACGACGACTACCGCAGCCCGCAGGCGCGGCGCCGCGCCGCCGCCGCGCTCGCCGCCGCGCCAGGACGCCGCGCCCGCCCGCGCCGCGCGGGCGCCGCCGCGGCCGCGGACGATGAGCGCAACACACGTGAATGAGATAACATGCGAATGACATAACGCGCTGTCCATGACGCCGCCGCCGCCGCGGCCGCACCAGGTGAGCGTGCGTGTGATGTCGATCTACAAGTTTATGAACAGCAAGGTCCTCTTCAAGGACGTGCGCCACCGCGCCGCGGGCGCCCTGCCGCCGCCCGTCATGGTCCACATCAGTGAGCGCGCCAGCGGCGGCCGGCGCCGGCGGCGGGCGCGGGAGGGCGCCGGCGCGGGAGGGCGGCGGCGGGGCCCGCGCCCGCGCGTGCGCGCCGCCGCGCCGAGCCCCGCGCCCGCCGCCGCCGTGCCGCCGCCTCGCCGCCGCCCAGACTACCACCCCGACAAGCACGAGCGCATGAAGGCGGTGTTCAAGTTCTACCGCGACCACGACGCCGCCGCGCTGGCGGCGTTCCCGGGCGGCAGCGAGCCGGGCACGTGACGCGCGGCGGCAGGGCGCGGCTTGAACCGCACGCATCGACGGCGCCCCGCCCCTCGCCCGCTCGTCCCGTTGCTGCCCAGAGGCCCCACGCCCGCCCGGCCGCCGCAGCCGTCGCAATCGCAGCAGCCACCGGCAGCCGCCGCCGCACGTGAGCAGCAGCGCCGCCGCCCAGCTCGCACGCGCCCACCGCGGCCGTCGCTGCGCGCTCGCGCAATCCTCAGGGCACCGCGGCGTCGCGGCGGCCCAGCGCGCTCGTCCCCGGGCAGCAGCGGCGGTGCGGCGGCGGCAGCAGCAGATCCCGCCACGCGTCGGGCGCCATGCTGCGGCGGCTGCACAACCAGATCTTCGCGGTCAAGCTGCGCGAGGTCTTCACGGCCTCGCCGCTGGTGCTGGTGTACCAGACGCTCGGCCGCGTCGACCACGCGGCGGTGCGCGGGGCGCTGCAGGACGCGGTCGCGAAGCAGCTCCCCGCCGCGGGCGTGGGCGTGGAGCTGTGCCACATGAAGAACACCATGGCCGCCGCCACCGGCGACGACACCGCCGCGCGGCTGTTCAACAACAGCAACCTGCTCGTCGGCTTCACGCTGCCCGGCTTTGGCGGCGAGGGCGCGGCGGCGGCGGAGCAGCAGCAGCAGCTGGAGCAGCAGCTGGAGCAGCAGCTGGAGCAGCAGCAGCAGCAGCGACTGGGCGGCGCGACGGCGGCGGCGCGCTTCCGCGCCGACATGTCGCCGCACGAGGTCGTCGGCGGGCTGCTCGAGCGCGCGATGCCGGGCCCCCACCTGCCGCAGCCGTCGCTGCGCGCGCTCGTGGAGCTGGGCGTGCGGCTGCCGGCGGAGCAGCCGCTCGTGCTCGTGGGCGCGTTCTACAAGCGCGACGCGACGCCGCTGGCGCACCTCAAGCGCTGGATCAAGCTCGACGCCGGCCAGGTGCGCGACGCAGGGGCGAGGGGCGGCGGCGGGGGGCGGCGCCTGCCTGGCCCCGCGCGCGCGCGCACACACGTGCCCGCCCGCGCGGCGCGGCGCTGCGCCGCCGCGCGCAGGTGTACGGCGAGCTGCTGGGCGCGCTGGAGGCGCCGCTCGAGGGCGTGCTCGCGATCGAGGGCGCGGCGGAGGACCTGCTCGACGCCTTTGACGCCGCCGGCGGCGTCGACCTCGCGGGCGTGCTGGAGTTCAAGGCCGCCGCGCCGCCGCGCGACGCGGGCGGCGGCGGCCAGTAGCGGGCGGGCGCGGCGGTTTTTCGGTGCAAGCGTCCGAAACTCGCGGCCGGCGGCACCGCTGGCAACTCCTGCTCTCGCGTCGCTCACTGCGCCGCACGCAGCGCACCTGCGTGCGCAGCCAGCAGACCGCACACGCCCGTAGACGCGCGAGCACGCGGGCGCCTACTGCAGCACCCCGCCCCCGCAGCAGCAGCGCCTCCGCCTGCTCCCAACGCTCGGGCGCGAGATGGCGTGCTGAGTCGGCGGCGGGCGAGAGCTGCTAGGGGCCCGAGATGGCCGCGGCGCCGGCGGACGCGGGCGGCCTGGCGCACCCGGTGCGCCTGGTGGCCGTCTCTGGCCGCGAGCAGCCGGTGGTGCTGAAAATCAGGCGCGACGGGCTATGGCTCTTCACGGAGCACGGCAAGGTGCGCCGGGGCGCGCGTTGTTGCCATGCCGCGCGCGCGCCGGCCCCCCGCCGCGCCGCGGGGCGCCCGCGCGCGCCACCCGGCCGCCAGGCCCGGCCGTGCGGCCGATTCACCGTTATCGTGCAGGAGATTCAGCAGCTGCCCTACCAGCACATCGTAAAGTGGCTCCCCAGCAGGCTGCGCAGCCGCGACCGCGGCGCCGACGACTGCCTCGACATCCAGGTCGAGACGGCGGCGGGGAAGAAGGACCTGCGCATGCGCTGCGCCTCCAGCGCCGCGGTGACGGGCATCATCGCCGACATCCGCGCGACGGTGCAGGTGACCGCGGCGCGCATTCGGGAGGGAGGGAACGCGCGGCGCGCGCGCGGCGCGCCGCGCCGCGCCGCCGCGCCGCCGCCGGGCGGTGCCCGCGCGCGCGGCGCCCGGCCCGGCGGCCCGCGCCGGCCGCGGCGGGCGGCCGCCGAGCCGCCGCGGCGCGCCGCGCCGCGCGCCGCAGGCCATCATGGCCGACCTGCAGCCGGGCAGGGGCGGCGGCGCCAGCCCGGTCAAGCCGGCGCTCACGCCCCACGCGCCAGCGGCGGGCGGCAGCGACGGGGCGAGCTTTGAGGGCTACGCGCGGCACGTGAGCGACAGCGCGGCGGCGAGCGCGGCGGCGTCGCCCACGCGCTCGGCGACCGGCGCTGCCGACGCGGCGCAGTGGGAGGCGCAGCAGCGCGCGCCCAGCCCCAGCAGCCAGCGGCCGGCCAGCCGCAGGCAGCTGGAGCTGCCGCCGGCGCAGGAGCAGCAGCAGGCGGCGGAGCAGCAGCAGCCGCGCGACAGCGGCCTGCCGCCCGTGGCGCCCGGCGCACGGGCGCTGCCCGAGGCGGAGCTGGCCCTCCCAGGTGCGCGCGCCGCGGTGGCGTGCGGGCCGCTGCGCGCGGGCTGCCGCGGGGGCTGCCAGCGCGCGGCGGCGGCGGCTGCTCACCCCGCGCGCCCGCAGGCGACGACGCCGGCAGCCGGCGCAGCGCGCTGCTCAGCGGCGCAAGCCTGCGGCGCAGCACTGGCGAGCTTAGCGAGTTTGCGGCCGGCAGCGGCGAGGCGGCGGCCCAGATATCGTGAGCCGCGGACCTGCAGCGGCTTGCGCTGCGGGCGGGCGCAGCCCGGGCGGGGCGCCGCCGCGCGTCCGTCACCAGCAGCGGCACCGCCTCCCACGCGCGCTGCCGCCGCCGCCGCCGTTGCCCGCAGCTTCCTGGAGGACCTCGTGCAGCGCCTCGCCGCCGAGCTGGCCGCGCGGCTCGACGGCGCCGGCGCCGGCGCCGGCGGCGAGCTGCAGCCCGGCGGCGGCGGCGAGGGCGGCGCGCTGCGCAGCGTGAGCTTTGGCGGCGTTCACGTGTTTGACAGCAGCGGCGGCGCGGCGCCGGAGCTGCCGCCGTGGATGCGCGACAGCCGCTTCCTCAACCCGCTGCTGGCAGCATACGACGAGCGCCTCGCCGAGGCGCGCGCGGAGCTGGCGGCGCGCGGCGAGGCAGTCGCAGGCATCAAGACCAAGGTGCAGCAGCTGGTGGAGGAGAATGAGGCGCTGCACGCCCGCCTGGCCCAGGCGACGGCGCGGCTGGACGCGCGCAGCGCCACCGCGCTCGACGGCGACGCCGAGGACGGCGACGCTGCGCGGCTGCAGGTGCGCGCGCGCCGCCTGGCCGCCGCGGCGGGGCCTGCCTGGCCTGGCGGCGGCAGGCGCGGGCGGCCGAGCGTCCCGCCCGCTGCCTCACGCCCCCGCGCACAGGAGCGCTTGGAGCTGCTGGAGCAGGAGAACGACCTCCTGGTGGCGCAGCAGGGCGAGCTGGACGTCGAAGTGGCGCGCCTCGCGGCGGCGCTGGCCGACCGCGACCACCAGGCGCGCCGCGCCGCGCGGCGCCGGCGCCGGCAGTCCGTGCGGCCGCGGCCGCGGCCGTCGCGGGGCGGCCGCGCAGCCGCGCCGGCGCTGAGCCCGCCACCCCGCGCCGCGCCGCGCGCAGCTCGCGTCGGTCTCGCAGGACGCGGCGCGCGCCGGCGAGCTGGAGGCGTCGCTGCGCGCGACGCGGGGCACAGACAAGGACACGGGGCACCTGCGCGCCAAGATCAAGGTGCACACAGGGGGCGCGGCGGGCGCGGCGGGCGCAGGGCGCGCCACGGGCGCGTGGCCGCGCGCCGACGCGGGCGGACCGCGCGGCGCCGCGCAGGAGCTGAGCGACCGGCTGCGCGACGAGGCCGGCCGCACCGCCGACGCGCTGCGCGTGGCCGAGGCGGCGCGGCAGCAGGCGGCGCTGGCGCAGGCGGAGCTGGCCACGAGCCAGGCCACAGCGCGCATGGTGGTCAGCCTGCAGGTGGGGCGGCCGCGGCCCGCGCGCCGCGCCCGTCCGGCCGCGGCGCGGGCGCCCGCGCCGACGCCCGCGCCCGCGCGCCCGCGCCCGCGCGCCCGCGCCCGCGCGCCCGCGCCCGTGCGTCGCAGACCGAGCTGTCCAAGGCGCGCGGCGCGGCCGAGGCGGCGGGGGGCGAGGCCGCGGCGCTGCGGGGCGAGGCCGAGGGCCTGCGGAGCGCGGTGCGCGCGCTGGAGGGGCGCCTGGCAGAGTATCAGGACAAGGACACAGAGGTGAGGTGTGGAGGAGCCGCCCTTGGGGCAAGGAGGGGGGCGTCCGCTGGGCACGGGAGCCCCGCTTCCCGCCGCCCCGCTGAACCCCGGCGCCCCGCTGAACCCCGCCAGGTGTACCTCCGCATCAAGGAGGCCATGGAGCTGGCCGAGGAGGCGCGCCTCGAGCGCGACGCCGCGGTCAGCGAGAACGCGGCGCTCGGTCAGAGCCTCGCCGCCGCGCAGGTAGGGGGGCGCCCGCGCGCCGGCAGCCCCGCGGGCGCTGCGGGCGCTGCGGCGCGTGGCGCGCACGCCCTCCCCCAGGCCGCCGCCGCCGCCCGCCGCGCTCACGCGCCGCCCCGCCCGGCCGGCCGCCGCCAGGCCAAGCTGGCCGAGGCGGTGCGCCAGATGAGCGGCGGCGGCGCGGACGAGCCGTCGTACCGCGAGCTGCGGCGCCGCGCCGCCGCGGCGGAGGAGCGCGCCGCGGCGGCGGCGGCGGCGGAGGACGCGGCGGCGGCCAAGCTGGCGGAGCTGCGCCACACGGCCGAGCGCCTCGCGCGCGATAAGGCGTCGCTGCAGGCCGAGCTGGCTGGCGTGCGGGAGGAGATGGAGCTGACGGCCTTCACAGCGGGCAGGCCCGGCGGTGAGGGCGGCGCGCGGCGTGCCTGCCGCGGGCTGGGCCCGCGCGCCGCGCCCCTCACGCGCCGCTGCCGCCGCCGCAGCGGCCGCGGACCGCGTGGCGGAGCTGGAGCGCGCGCGCGACGAGGCCCTGGGCAAGCTGGACAGCGCACAGCGCGCCGCCGCGCGCGCGGAGCGCGACTGGGAGCTCGCGCGGCAGCAGTTGCAGGCCGAGGCGCAGCGCCTGGCCAAGCGCCTGGCGGCGGCTGAGGACGGGGCCGCCGCCGCGGCGAGCGCGCGCGCCGAGGCGCAGCAGGCTGCGGGCGCGGCCGAGGCGGAGCTGGCGGCGCTGCGGGCGGGCATGGGGCGCAGTGAGGCGGAGCTGCGCGCGCAGATGGCGGAGCTGCGCGCGGAGCGCGACGCCGAGGTGGCGGCGCTGGTGCAGAAGCTGGAGCGCGCGCTGGCGACGTGCGACAAGTGAGCGCGCGGCGGGGGCGGCCGGCCAGCTGCCGCCGCGCGGCATGTCTGCTGCGCGCCTCTCACCGTCACGGGGCCGCGCCGCGCCGCGCCGCCCGCGCCGCAGGTCTGTCGTGGACGCGGAGCAGATGCTCTCAGCCAAAGACTCCCTGCTGCGGCGTTGGAAGCAGGAGGCCCAGCTGGTGCGCCGCGCCTCTCGGCCGGCCGCGCCGGCGTCGGCGCGGCCGGGCTCGCGGCGACGGCCAGCGCCGGCGCGCGCCGACCCGCCGCTCCGTGCGCGCGCCGCCGCCGCGTGCGCGCCCAGATCGCGAGCAAGCTGGAGGTGGCGCTGCAGCAGCACCAGGCCGAGCTGGCCGAGCGGCAGGCGCAGGTCGCGGCGCTCACGGACCAGCTGGCGGCGGCGCACGAGCAGCAGGAGCTGCTGCAGCAGGCGCGCGCGCGCGCGCGCGGCTGGGCGCGGGCGGCAGGGCCGCGCCGCCCGGCGTGGCGGGTGGGTGGGGGCCTGCGCGCCCCGACGCGCGCGCGCCCGCCGCGCGCAGGAGCTGGACGCCACGCGCCTGACGTGCCATGAGGCGGAGTTGCTGCTGAACGAGGCGGAGAGCCGCGTCGCCGCCGCGCAGGCCAGCGCGGACGCGCAGCAGGAGGGCGTGCTGCAGGTGGGCGGGCGCGCGGCCGCGCGGCCGCGCGGCCGTGGGCCGCGCAGCTAGGGGCGCCCGCAGCGCCGCGTGCTGTGCGGACGGCGACGGACGTGCCGCCGCGGCCGGCGCCGCGCCGCAGGAGCTGCGTGGCCTCCAGCTCGAGCTCGAGCGCGCGCAGCTCGGCAAGGCGCGGGCGGAGCGGGCGCGCGACGGCATGGCCGCCAAGCTCGGCCGCCTCGTCATGGCCGGCGGCAGCCCCACCTCGGCGGCGGCCGCCGCCGCCGAGTGCGACGGGCTCGACTCGTGCAGCCCCGGAAGCAGCAGCATGCTCAGCGGCGGCGCGTTTGCGGGCGTGCCCGGCGGCGCGGTGCCGTCGACGCCCACCTACGGCGGCGCCGCCGCCGCGCCCGCCGGCGGCGGCGGCATCGGCAGCTGCCGGCGCGCGGGCGCGGCCAGCAGCCCCGCCCAGCAGCGCCAGCAGCAGCCTTGACGGGGCGCGCGGGCGGCGGGCCGTTTCGTCGAGGCCAGGCTCTGGGTGATCTGAGCTGAGCACTAGCGCGCGAGTTTGCGTTGGCCACGGCGTTGTAAAGGCCGTGCGGCCGCGGCGCGGCGGCGCTCGCGCGTCGTGCCCGTCACGCCGCCGAGGTTCAGCGCCGCGCGGTGCTGGGGGCGGGGCTCGGCGTCTCCGGGCTCGTGCAGCACACCCAGGCGCCTCCCACACGCCACGCGTCGCTGCCTGCGGCGCGCTCGAGCAGCGCGGGCGCCGCAGCGGCAGCGCGCACCGGCAAGGCCGCTCCGCCTCGAAACCGTGGCTGACCGTGACCGTGACAGTGAGGCCAGTCTTGATCGCGCGTCGTCTTGTCCGGCGGCGTGGGCGTGCAGGGCGGCGGCGGCGCGACAGCAGCGTGCGTGCTGCCGCGGCGCCCCGCGCGCACGCCGCCTGCGCGGCCCGCCATGGAGGAGGTGGGCCCTCCGCAGCTGCTGGGCGCCGCTCCCGCGCAAGCCGGCGATCAGGCGGCCGCGGCGGCGGCGGGGCGTGCTCGGACGGCGGGAGCGGCGACCGCGCAGCAGCCGCAGCTCCTGCTGGGGCCGCTCATGCAGCTGCAGCCCCACCTGGGGCTGCTGCAGCCCCAGCAGTTTGTGCTGCTCGCACCGGGGCTGCTCGGGGGTGCGGTCGCGGGGCTGCCTGGCGGCGGCGCGCTCGCAGCGCCGCTGGCGGCGCCGATGAGCGCGGCGGGAGCAGCAGCGGCGGCGCCGGCCGGAGTCCGCTGGGGGCAGCGACCCGCAGCCCCACCGGCGGCGGCGCGGCCCGCAGCCCCACCGGCGGCGGCGCGCCCCGCAGCGCCACCAGCTGCGCAGCCAGCAGCACAGCCTGGCCGGGTCGCAGCAGCTGCGAGCGCCCAGCCGCAGGACTGGTCTGTGGTTGCGGCTGCTGCGGCCGCTGCCGCCGCGGCGGCCCACCACCAGAGCGGCGCGCCCAGCGCCGAGCTGGTCGGCGCCGCGCAGGGGCTGCTGTCGGCGCTGCTGCAGCAGGCCGGCGGTGAGGCGCCCTGCGGCGGGGCAGGGAGCCCTGTGGAGACGGCCGCGCATTGGCTGGTCGCGGTCAGCGCCGCCACCGCCCTGACCGCGGCCGGCCGGCGCGGCGACGTGGCCGCCGGCGACCCACCGAGTGAGCCGCCGCGGCCGGCGCGGCCGACGCCCAGCGGCGCAGGGCCGCTGCCGTTGCCGCGGCCGCAGAGACAGCCCCAGCCAGCGGCGATGTGGCAGCGGCTGGGGGAGGAAAGCCGCAAGCGCAAGCTCGAGGAACAGCGGGGCGACATTGTTTGGCTGGCCGCCGCGCTGAACTCTCGCACGGGCGCGGGCAAGCGGCTGGTCAAGCCCAACCGGCGGCTGCTTGACGACGCGGGGCTGGCATGCGCCGGCAGCGACCCTGACGGCAAGGCAGGCGCCGGCAGCGGCGCCGTGCAGGCAGCGGCGACGGCTGCAGCGGCGGGCGCCGCTGCCGCCGCCGCCGCCGCCGCCACCGCCGCCGCCGGCCAGCAGCAGCAGCAGCAGCAGCAGCCGCAGCAGCAGCAGCAGCAGCAGCAGCAGCAGCAGCAGCAGCAGCAGCAGCCGCTGCGACTGCGGCTGCGGCTGCCGCTGCCGCTGCCGCTGCCGCAGCCGCAGCCGCAGCCGTTGCAGATGGCGCAGCCGCAGCCGCAGCCGCAGCCGCAGCCGCAGCCGCAGCCGCAGCCGTGGCAGATGGAGCAGCCGCAGGAGCACCAGACGACGCAGCCGCAGGAGCAGCAGCAGCAGGAGCCGCAGGAGCCGCAGGAGCCGCAGGAGCAACAGCAGAAGCAGCAGGAGGGCGAGGAGCCGGCGCAGCCGGGCGGGCAGCCGCAAGATGGCCCCTCGGTGCCGCCGCTGCGCGAGGGCCCCCGGCTGGCGCCGCCGGCAGAGGCGCTGCAGCAGGAGCTGCTGGACGCGCCGCCCGCGGCGCCGCCCGCTGCGCGCACCAACAACCGGCGCAAGCTGGCGTGCGCGCCCCCGGGGCGCTGCCCTGCGGCGGCGGTCGGCCCCGACGGCGCGCCGACGGCCGAGGCGGTCGCTGCGCGGGCCGCGCTACTGGCCAAGACGGAGGTGCCGCGCCCCGCCGGGGTGGACCCCTGGACCGTGTGGGAGGCCTGCGAGGTGGCGGCGCACCGCCTGCTGGTCAGGTCTTGCGAGTCGCGGCTGGGCGCGGGCGCGATGCCGGCCGCGCTGGTCTGGCCCCGGCAGCAGCGCCTCCAGCTCCAACCGGATCCCAAGGAGGCGGGCGGCGGCGCGCAGCAGCAGCGCCAGGCGGCGCCCGGCGAGGCGGCGCCCGGCGAGGCGGCGCCCGGCGAGGCGGCGCCCGGCGAGGCGGCGCGCGCGGCCCGCCTGCCGCCCCTGCCCGGTGGCGGCTTGATCGCCGACCTGCGTGCCGCCAACACCGGCCTGCTGCTGCTGGGGCAGGCGATGCGCCTGCCCGACGCGCTGCTGGAGCCGCTGCAGCGCGCCGTGGCGGCCGCCGCCGGCGGCGCCGGCGCCGGCCCGCTGCGCGACGTCGCGGCGCTCGAGGCCTGGCACGCGCAGCTGAGCGCCGCGGCGGCCGCGGGGGACAGGGCGCGCGTGTGCGAGCTGCTGGAGGAGCTGCAGCCGGGCGGGCGAGCATGAAAAGTGGAGCCCGGCCGCGCCGGCGGTGCTGCGGGGCGCCGCGCGCCCGCGGCGCGGCAGCCGCCGGTGACTTGCCCCGCCGCACGGTGGCGCGCGCAGTTTTAACTCGTTGACATTGCGCGACGTGCCCCGCGCCCCGCGCTGGGACCTGCCGTTCGCGCGCAGCTGCGCTGGGGCCCCGCACCATCCAGCAAACGCGCGCCGCCGAGCGGCGGCGGCGGCGCGCGCGGCGCCAGAGCAACTCGAGCAACGGCCGGGCCCTGCGCCGCCTCGACGGCCGCGAGCACGCCCGGGGCGGCGACGCCGGCGGCGGCGGCGGCATGGAGGGCCATGGCGAGGGTGCTGAAGCTTAAGATGACCACCCAGAAAAGAGTCGGCCCGCGCAGGGCGGTGAGCGCCATGGCGGCAACGTCTGGCACGGCGGAGCGGCGGCGCGGCAGGTGCGGCGTCAGCCAGGCGCCGCGCCGGGGCGGCCGTGCCGAGGAGCGGCGTGCAGGGCCCGCGCGCGGCTGGCCCCCCGCCAGCCCCGCGGCGGCGACGGGCGCGCCGCGGCGCTGCGTCGAGCGCGCAGCAGCGCCGCGCGCGGCAGGCGGGGCTCACACACGCGCGGGCACGCGGCGGCCGCACACTATTTGGCGAACGTGCGCCCAGGCGCGGGCGGGGCGCGGCTGCGCCGGCGCCGCAGCGCGGCGCCGCGCTGCGGCGGGTAGGCGGGCCGCCCGGCGGGCGGCCTGCGCGGAGCGGGCGGAGCGCGCGTGTAAACGATTGAGCGCGACGTTTCGACGCAGCTCGGCGGCCGCGCGGCGTGGCTAAGCGCCCGCGAGCACGCACTTTTGCTGTCGAGCGCGTCGATCCCGCAGGTCGACGAGGGGCTCGCTGGGGAGCCGCGGGACGGCAGAGGCGTCGCGAAACTGGCCCGGGCGGCAGGCAGAGGCGGCATGAGCGGGCGACCGCCTGTAGCGCGCGGCGCGCTGCCGACGGTGTCACACAGCTGCCTGGTGCCGCGCCCGAGCTCGGGCGCCGGCTCGAGCCGGCCGTCGCGGTCCCCACCGCAGCCCCAGCCGGAGCCGGCGCACGCGAGCAAGCGCGCCAGGCACGCCGAGACCGCCGGGGGCGCCGCCGCGGTCGGCAAGAAAGACATAAGCGAGGAGCCGGCGAGGGTGCGTGCGCCGCGCGGCGCCCCTGCCCACGTCTGGGCGGCGCGCCCGGCCGCCCTGCGCGCCTCGCTGCGCTGCTTGCGGACCTCGGTGCCTGCGGCGGGGGCGCGCATGCTGGCGCGCTGGCTGCGCACCTGTGTGCGGCTGGTGTTGAGCTGGCGGCTAGCGGCAGCCAGGAGCTGGAGGCTGGAGCTGGCGGCGGCGGCAGCGTCAGCGTCAGCGACCCCGGCGTCGTGGCTGGCGCGGCGGCCCCTCGGGCTGCTGACGCCGGCGCGGCGGTCAGCATCAGCGACAGCGGAGTCGCGGCTGATACGGTGGGCCCTCCGGCTGCTGATGTCAGCGCGGCGGTCAGCGTCAGCAGCGTCGCTGCTGGTGAGGCGGCCCCTCGGGCTGCCGATGCCGGCACGGCGGGTCGGTGTGCAGCACTGGAGCAGGCACGGCGCTATCTGCTTGGTGACCTGCTGCAGGATCAGCTTGCCGTTCACTCGGTGGCAGATTATGTGACCAATGGGCGCGAGCGTATGGTGTAACCGTCTTTGTCTTTGTCTGGGCGCCCACCGCGCGCCCGCCGCCCCGCCCCTGTGCTTGGAGCAGGCATGGCCTGGTGCCGCCGCCGGCTTGCGCAGGCTCGAGAAAACAGGCGGGACTGTACGCGGGGGCAACTCGCAACGCACGCCGAGGCCGCCGGGGTTGCAGGCGGCTTTGTTACGCGCCGGCCGCCACAACGGCAGCGGGGCCCAACCAAAGCCGTGCCGTCAACAGCCGCCACTGCCCGACCCCTGCCGCGCAGGTGAGTTGCGCCGCACGCGCGCGGAGGGCCGGCCAGCCGCGCCGCCGTCGCGCGGCCGCACGTCGCGCAATGTCAACTAGTAAAAACTGTGCGCGCGTCACCGGCCTCCGCGAGGAGCCGGCGAGGGCACGGGCGGCGGGCGACGGGCGGGCGACGCCACGCGCCGCAGCGACCCGGCCCGGCGAGCGGGCGCTGCCCCGCGCACCTCGCCGCGCTGCCCGTCGTCCGCCTCGCCGCTGCCGCCCTCGCCGCGGCGGCCCGCGCTGGCCTCCAAAAACTGCAGGTGCAGCTGTGCGGCGCGCTGTGACAAGGAGACCTGCGCCTTGACGATCTCAGCGTATCTGGGGAGCTTCTTGAGGTGGATGTACGCCCCCTGGCCAATGCCCACGAACGACACCAGAAACACGCGTCTGGTCTTTGACTTGTAGCCAAACTGGGGAATGGCGAAGTCGGACACCAGCGCGACGGACTCGCCAGTCGTGGTAAACAGGGGCGTGCGTTCATCCCAAGTGTCGGTGTTCTTGGAAAGCACGACAATGCGGGTGTGGATGGACACGTCAAAGAGGGCCAACTGTGGGGCAGGGCAGGGCGGTTGTCGGTTGGCGGGCGCCGCGCAGCGCCGCGCGCCCAGCCGGATGTGCCGCCCACCCGGTCGCTGGCGCGCGCCCGCCCTGCCCGCTCGCCGGCACGCGCCCGCGCGCATGTGTGCTGCCTCACTGTGGTGTCAAATCGTGCCATTGCGTCCTTGCAAATGTCTGAATTGCACAAGTCCGAGTCAAACATTTGCAAGGACGCAATGGCACGATTCGACACCACGGTGAGGCAGCGCACATGCGCGCGGGCGCGTGCCGGCGGGCGGCAGGGCGGGCCGGGCGCGCGCCGGCGGCAGGGCGGGCAGGCGCGCGCCGGCGGCAGGGCGGGCGGGCGCGCGCCGGCGCCCGCCGGCACGCGCCCGCGCGCATGTGCGCTGCCTCACCGTGGTGTCGAATCGTGCCATTGCGTCCTTGCAAATGTTTGACTCGGACTTGCGGTTGCCCCATCTGGGCAGCTGCGTGTCTTCGACGCCATCCAAGCCCGCCAGCAGGAGCTCAATGCCCATGTCCTCCGCGATCCGCTCCAGATGATGCCGCCGCTGTTCCGTGCGCTTCTCCTTGATCATGTCGTGCTTGCAGTCCGGGCACTTTGTGGCCCTGAGGTGCACGCGCGGCGGCGCCGTGGGCGCCGCGGGCATGCTGGGGTGCGGCGCAACGCCCGCCCGCGTGCGCGCGCGCGCGCACACCTGTTGGCGATGACGGTGCGGCACTTTGGGCACGCCTTCACAGTGGGGGGGGGGGCCGAGCAGTCGGGGCGATCTGCCTCGCCGTTCCAAATGGTCACGCCCGCCTTGATGATGCTCCAGATATTTCTGTGCAGGAGGGGCAGCAGGCGCGCTGTGACAGCCGCTTCGTCCAAGCACTGCGCTTTGTCTCCTGCTGGCCCTGCCTTGGCTGCCCAGCGCGCCGCCGTCGCCGCGGCAATCGCTGCGGCAAAGACCTGCGCGGCGCGAGAGCAGCAGCTGCTGTCAGCAGGCCGGCGGCAGCGCGTGCGCGCCGCAGCCGGCCGCAGCGCGCGGCACAGCAGCAGCGGCACGCGCACCTGCATGTGCTCCGGGCACGCAGGCCCAAAGAACGTCGCCAGCCGCTCGTCGCCCAGGCCCAGCCCGTGCAGGGCCAGCAGGCATGCGTTCAGCACGCACAGCACGGTCACGCCAGCCAGCAGCTGCTCCGGCAGGTCCAAGCGCAGGAGGCGCGCCGCCCGCTTCCACTGCGCGAGGGACAGGCCGATCTGCCGCCGTTGCTTGCTCCGGAGCTCCAGCTCCTGCCTCCTCGCCATCTCAGCCTCCCTGGCGGCGTTGCACAGCTCGCACTCGCAGTCGGGGTCTGGCGCGGCGCACCCGGTCTTCTGGTGCTTGCTGCCGCTTGCGCGCTGGCGGCTGCTGTTGGCCTCGCCAGCCGTGCGTGCTGTGCGGCTCAGAGGCGCAGGGGGCGCGGGCGGCCGCTCTCCGGGCGGCGGGGACGACATTGCGTCGGGAGGGCCCGCCGCTGACGCTGTGCAGCGCGGGCGGCGCGCGGGAGGGCCGGGGCGCTGATTCCAGCTGATCCGGGCTGCTGCTGTGCGGCTCAGAGGCGCAGGGGGCGCGGGCGGCCGCTCTCCGGGCGGCGGGGGACGACAATGCGTCGGGAGGGCCCGCTGCTGACGCTGTGCAGCGCGGGGGGCGCCGATTCGGGCCGCGGCCGGCGCTGCAGGCGCGCCCGCAGGTCACGAAACAAGGCGGGGATTGCCGGGATTCAGGGAAACAAGGCGGCGCGCGCCTTAATTCGCAAACGCGAATCCCGGCCAAAATCGCCTTGTTTGGGACGAGGCAGGGTTGGGCACCACAACGGCCGCTGGCACCACAGTCACCGGTGATGCGCGCGCATCACCGCGGGGCCCCAGCGCGCGCACGGGCGCATATAGCGCCGCGCGCCGCCCACAGCGCCGTCCTGTCCTGACGCTTGCCCCAGGCAGCCCCACCCCACCTCCCCCCGCTCGCCGCACGCCATGAAGGCCGCCCTCGTGCTGGCCCTCGTGGCCGCCGCCGGTGAGCGCCGGGGCCGCAGCGCGCCCGGGAATGGCGCATGGCGGTCTTGAGCGCCGCTCGCGCCGGCGGGCGGAGGCCGGGGCGGGCCCGCTGGCGCGGCGCCAGGCCAGCAGATCGGCCCCGTGCTGCCCCCGCCCGCACCGGCCGCTGCGCCCGCGCTGACGCGCCGCCGTGCCGCGCCGCCAAATTTTCCTGCGTCGACAGGCATCTGCGCCATGGCGCAGACCCCCAACGGCGTCATGGTGAGGCCGCATGCAAGGCGGCCCCCGGGGCAACGGCCCGCGCCGCCGGCGCTCGGCGCGCGGCGCTCACCCGCTGGGCGCGCTCGCGCTGCGGCCGCAGAGCAGCCGCCGTGCCGCCGCGCGTCGCCGGCGGCGTCACCGCCGCCATGCTGCGCTGCTGCGCCCGCGCTCGCGGCCCGCTCACGCGCCCCCCGCCGCGCGCCGCCGCCGCCCCCAGGTGGAGGTGCAGTTCGACAACCGCCTGAGCCGCGTGCAGGACAACATCAAGGTCGTGAACAAGTACATGGCCGAGAAGCTCTGCCGCGTGTCGAACTCTGCCGTCGTGGCGATGAAGGGCAAGGACCAGTCGACCACCCTCAACCACAAGAGCACCGTGCAGTTCTTCTGCCTCGGCTCCGACGTGCGCAAGATCCTCTCCAACTGCAACGGCATGTGGAACCGCCACCAGTTCAACGACGAGATCGGCGACCACACCTCGCCCGGTGCGCGCCGCGCCGCGAGCTCCGCGCGCGCGGCCGGCGCACGCTCGCGCTCGCGCGCCCGCCAGCTCACACGCCCCGCGCCGCCGCGCCGCGCGCGCAGACATCGAGGTGCAGAAGGTGACCTGCACGCCCGCCTACGCCAACGCCGGCCGCAAGCTCATGCTCTGAGCGCAGGGCCGTGCCGCGGCGGCGTGAAACCAACAACGAACGCGCCACGGGGAGCGCCGCCCGCTGCGCACGTGCGCGCGCCGCATCCAGCCCATCGGCATGCGGCGCCGCGCGCCGCGGCGGGCGCGCCTGCCGACACCATCGGGCGGAGAGGTTGCGCTGGGCACTCTGCATGCCTTGGGGTTGGCCGCTGCATCATCGCTTGCCGCGCCGTCGGGGGCGGCTTTTTGGTGGCGGCTTATCTGAGCTTGCGCCTGCAGGGTAACCGAGCTTGAACCCAGCGGCTGGAAGCGGCGCCGGGCGACCGCTGCGCTGAACCGCGGCGGCACTCCCGCCACGGCGCTGGCAGGCCTCACCAGCTGTCTCACCAGCTGTTGCAAGGCTCCCTGCTCACTCGCACCCGCGCAGGCAGACCGCCCGGCTGCGCTCCCGCACCCGCAGCAGCAGAGCGGCGGAGCAGCGCCCGCGCGGTCGCCGCCGCCGCTGTGCCTGCAGGCGTGCCCGGCGCGGCACAGCGTCGGAGTCCGCCCTCGCGCGAGATCAGCGGCTTGGCAGGCGGCGCCCCCGCGCTCAGGCGAGCGCGCTGCAACCGGATTGACGCGCCCCCGCCCACCACCCGCCGCCTGGCCGCGCGCGAGCATCCCGCCGCTCTCCCTCGTGATCGCAGGCAACCCATTCCGCGGCCCCTGGGCGCGGCGGCGCGCACCGGACGTGTGCAGCGCGCGCTCGCGCGCGGCAGCAGCGCCGCCCGGCGGCGGCGGCTCGCGCCCGCAGCCGCAGCGGCCGCAGCGCACGTCGGCGCCGGCGCAGCGCAGCCGCGGCCATGCTGAAGGCGGTGATGGGGCTCGGGGGCGCGGCGCTGCCCCGGCAGCGCAGCGCAGGGGACGACAGCAGCAGCACCGACGACATCCCCGGCCTGGTGTCGGAGGACGACGGCGACGCCGCGAGCGGCGGCGGCGCACCGGCGGCTGCGCCTGCGGCCGCGAGCAGCGGCAGCGCGCCTGCGGCCGCGCCTGCCCCCGCGGCGCGGGCGGCGCCCGAGCCCAGTGGCGAGAGCGCAGCCACGGCCGCGAGCGGCGGCAGCGCGTCGGCGGCGCCCGCGGCCGCGAGCGGCGGCAGCGCGCCGGCGGCGCCTGAACCCAGCGGCGAGAGCGCAGCCACGGCCGCGAGCGGCGGCAGCGCGCCGGCGGCCGCGCCTGCCGCTGAGGCGCGGCCGGCGCCCGAGCCCAGCGGCGAGAGCGCAGCGACGGCCGCCGCCAGCGCGGCGGACGGCGGCACGGGCAGCGACAGTGACAGCGACATTCCGGGGCTGCTCTCTGAGGCGGGCGAGGAGGGCGAGGAGGACGCCGTGGGCGGCGCCGAGGACGCGCCCGCCGCCGCGCGGCAGGTGCCGTCGGCGGCCGCGAAGCAGCCGGCGGCCGCGAAGCAGCCGGCGGCCGCGAAGCAGCCGGCGGCAGCGAAGCAGCCGGCGGCAGCGAAGCAGCCGGCAGCGAAGCAGCCGGCGGCGGCGAAGCAGCCGAAGGTGGCAAAGCAGCCGGCGGCGCAGCAGCAGCCGGCGCCAGCGCAGCAGCAGCCGGCGCCAGCGCAGCCGTCGAAGGCCGCCGCCGGCGGCGCCGCGGCGGGCGCGGCCAACGGCGTGGCGTCGCACCCCGTGCAGGCAGGCGCCGGCGACGAGCGCGGCAGCGATGAAGAGGTCGAGGGTATGCCCGGCCTGGTGAGCGCCGAGGAGGCGCCCTCGGACGATGCGTTCACGGGGCCCATCGCGGCGACCGCGCTGGGCGGCGCCCCGGACGGCGGCAGCGCGGCCGGCGCCAAGGCCGCCAAGGCCGCCGAGGCGGGCAAGGCCAAGGCCGAGGCCAAGGCCGAGGCCAAGGCCGAGGCCAAGGGCAAGGCGGCGCCCAAGGCCTCGGCGGGCGGCCGCGCACCGCAGCAGGACGCCGACGAGGGCGGCAGCGCAACCCCGCCGTCCCTGGTGGACGCGCTCTCGGACGACGCGGACGTCACCAGCTCGGTCGGCGGCACGGACGCCGACGGCGAGGCCGGGCCGGGCCCCGCGGCGGCGGGCAAGGCGGCCAAGGGCAAGGCCGGCGCAGCGACCGACGCGCAGCAGCCCGACGCCGAGGCCACGGCGCAGCAGGCCGAGGAGAAGGCCGCGGCGGCGGCGGCCAAGGCGGCCGAGACCGAGCGCGCCAAGGCGGAGCGCGCGCGCCTGGCGGAGCAGCAGCGGCAGCAGGCCGCGCAGACGCTGCGGGAGCAGCAGGCGGCGCGGGAGCGCGAGGCGGCGGAGCGCGCGCGCGAGGCGGAGCGGGTGCGCGGGCCGGTCGCGCCTGGCGCGCACGCGCCGGCGCGGCTCGGGGCCGCCCGCGCGCCGCGCGAGCAGCCGCCGCCCGCGCGCCGCCGACGCGCCGCCGCTGTCGCTGCCGCCGCCGCCGCCGCCGCGCCGCGCAGATCGCGGCCGAGCTGCTGGCCGAGGAGGAGGCGGACAAGGCGCGGCGGCAGGCCAAGGGCGAGGCCGAGAAGAAGGAGGCCGACAAGAGGGACAAGAAGAAGAAGAAAAAGGAGAAGCAAAAGGCAAAGAAGGCGGCGGAGCAGGCCAAGGGCGCCGCGACGCCGGAGCGCGCCGACAGCGACGACGACGGCGACGGCAGCGGCGAGGACGGCGGCGAGGACGGCCGCGCCGCCGCCGCCGGCGGCGGCGCCGAGGGCGCCAGCAGCAGCAGCAGCGCCGCGGCCGCCGCCGCCGCCGCCGCCGCCGCCCCGGGCCCGCCGGAGGCGGCGGACGGCAAGCGGGGCAAGGGCAAGGAGGCGGCTGCTGCAGCGGCAGCAGCCGCCAAGGGCGCGGGCGGCAGCAGCTCGCGGCCCAGCAGCGGCGGCGGCGTGAGCGACGCGGCGGCGGCCGCGGCGCTGATCGCGGAGCAGGAGCGGCAGCGCGAGGCCAAGGAGGCGGCGCGCGAGGCGGCGGCGCGCGAGGCGGCGGCGCGCGAGGCGGCGGCGCGCGAGGCGGCGGCGCGCGAGGCGGCGGCGCGGGCCGCCGCAGAGGAGGCGGCCGCCGCCGCGGCGCGCGAGGCGGCGGCGGCGGAGGAGCGGCAGCACATGGAGCTGCTCGCGGCCGCGCAGGCTGCGGCGCTGGAGGTCGCGGCCGCGCGCGCGTCGGGCGCGCCGGCGCCGGCCGCCAGCGCGCGCGTGCGCGGCGCCGACATGTTCCCGGCCAACGCGCGCTACGCGCAGCTGCTGCTGCCGCGCACCTCGCTGCTCGCGGCGGGGCCCAGCCCCAGCGAGCGCGACTTCAGCTGCGGGCGCGAGGCGGCGCTCGAGGCGGCGCGCCACGCCGCGCGCGCGACGCAGCCGGGCAGCGCCGAGCACGCCTCCGCGCTCGCGGCGCAGCAGTCGGCGGCGCTCGAGGTGCGCGCGATGGCGCCGCCGCCGCCGCCGCCGCCGCCGCGGGTCGCGCAGCAGGCGCCCGCGGCGCCGCCGGCGCTGGCGCGCCTGCTGCCGCACCTCCAGGCGGGCGCGCAGCGCCAGCAGCCGGCGGCGCCGCCGCAGCCCGCGGCGGCGCCGCGGCCGGCGGCCGTGGTGCTGCCGCCCCACCTGGCGCACCTGCCGCAGTTTGCGCACCTCCGCGCCGCCGCCGCGGCGGCCGCGCCGCCGGCGCCGGCCGCGGCGCCGGCGCCGGGGCAGCAGCAGCCGGCGCCGGGGCAGCAGCAGCCGGCGCCGGGGCAGCAGCAGCCCGCGCCGGGGCAGCAGCCCGCGGCCGCGCCCCGGGCCAAGCCGGCGGCGATCGCGGACCACGCCGACCACGAGTGCGTGGTGTGCCTGGAGCGGCAGATTGCGATCATGCTCCTGCCCTGCAAGTGCTACAAGCTGTGCATCGTGTGCTCCGCCGACCTCGAGGGCCGCGGCGTCAAGGAGTGCCCCTGGTGCCGCAAGCCCGTGTCGCGCTACCTCCACGTGCGCAAGAGTTGAGCCGGCGCGCGGCGGCGGCGGGCGCGGTAAAGCGCGCAGTTGGCCGCGTGCCGAGCGAGCTCCGAGCGGGGCTGGCCCCGCCAGGGACGCCGCGCCGCCTCGGCGCGGGCGTGCGCCGGCGCCCGCGGCAGCGCAGGAGGCGGCTGGCAGGCCGCGTGCCTGGCAGCCTGGCAGGCCGCGCCAAGGCCAATGCGTCGCGGCGCGCGCTGCGCGGCAGCAGCACGGCGGCGCCGGCGGCGGCGGCAGCGACGGGGCGCCGTCGCTCGCCCGCGAGCCCCGATCGGTGACGTGAACGCACCGGCGCGCGGACAGGCGCCGAAGGGCACAATCTCGGGCCGCTGCTCTGTGACAACCTCGTCCAACCAGGTCGCCGCGACCGAAAACGGGGCCTCCCCGTGCTCCACCGTCCGACGCGGCACACCGCGAGCAGGCCACGCGCACTGCTGCTCCTCGCCCGAGCAGCATCCTGTTCCCGCCCCGCCCCCGCGCCCGCGCCCGCCGCCCGCCCAATTGCAGCGCGTCGTGACCGCGCACGTGCCCGTCGCAGCCTCAACCCGCCATGCAGACACGCGCGCTGCCGCGCGGCCTGGGGGCGCGTGCCCCGCAGCAGCTCGCTGCCCCCGGCGCAGCCCGCGCGCCGCGCCTGCGGCCGCCCGCCGCGGTGAGCCGGGACGCGCCCGACGCTCACGCGCCCGCGCGGGCGGCGCTGGTGTCGGGCCTCGCCGCGGCGGCGCTGCTCCTGGGCGGCGGCGCCGCGCACGCGGCGAGCAGCGAGCCGTTCCTCGCGTCGACCGGCGGCCGCGGCATCCTGGCGGAGGAGGAGCGGCAGCTGTTCAACCTGCGCCGGGAGAAGGAGGCGGAGGCGCTGCGCGAGATCCAGGCCGAGCGCGAGCTGTTCGAGAAGGAGGCGCGCTCCTCCCAGGCGCGCCGCCGCCGCCGGCACCGGCGACGACGCCGCCGGCAGGCCGCCGCCGCCGCCGCGCCGCCGCCGCGCCGCGCTCGCTCTCTCACGCACGCGCGCGCGCGCACGGCGCGTGCTCACCACACCATGTCAGGTCGGCAAGCTCTGCGCGACGCCGTTTGGCATCGACATCGTCGGCATCACCGAGTTCATCGCCCTCGTGGGCGCGCTCGTGGGCGGCATCACCGCGCGGCAGCGCAAGGCCGAGCTCGAGCGCCTCAACGAGCAGCTCCGCAAGATCAACATGGGCCTGCGCCAGCAGGCGCGCGCGGGCACGGTCTACGCGCCCGGTGCGTGCGCGCGCTGCGCGCGGCGCGGCGCGGCGCGGCGCTGCGCGGCGCACGGGGCTGCGCGGCGCACGGGGCTGCGCGGCGCACGGGGCTGCGGAGCCCCGCGGCCGACCCCCACCCCCCTGTGCGCGCCACACGCATTCCCCCCAGGCCTCTCCTACGCGCCGCCGACCGGCGCGGGCAGCAACGGCAACGGCCTCGGCCCCGCCGGCAACGGCGCCGCGCCCGCGGCGGCCGAGGCGGCGCGCGCGGCGTCGGCCGCGACCGTCACCGCGCCGCGCCCGCCGGCAGGCGCCGCCGCCGCCGGCCCGCACGCGGCCGCGCCGGCGGCTGCGCCGGCGCCGCCGTCGGCCGCGGCCGCTGCGGCCGCGCCCGACAAGACCCTGTTCAGCATGGAGGAAGAGGAGATGAGCAGCGACCAGATACAGTGCAGGCGCGGCGCGCGCACGCTGCGCACGCTGCGCCCGCTGCGCGCCGCCGTGACGCCGCCCCGCGCCTGTGCCCCCGCCGCTGCGCCCCCGCCCCTGTGCCGCTGTGCCCCCGCAGGGACGCGCTGCGCGCGGGCAAGCGCTTCCTCAAGGAGGCCAACGGCAGCGCCGCGATGGTGCGGCCGCCGCGCCGCGAGCGAGCAGCGGCGCCAGCAGCGCCAGCGCCAGCGGCAGCGGCTCCCGCGCGGGCCGGCGGCGGAGGTGACGGGGCCCGCGCCGCGCTGCGCCGGCCGCTGCCAACGACGCCGCGCGCCGCCGCCGCCGCCGCCCGCTGCGCCTGCCTGCCTGCCAGGTGCGGTTTGAGAAGGCGCTGATGCTGTCAAAGGCCCTCAACAACAAGGTGCGGCCGCGGGCAGCAGAGAGGGCAGCGGCGCGCGGGCAGGCAGAGAGGGCGGCGAGGCGCCCTGCGCGGGGGGGGGGGGGGGGGGGGGGGGCAGGCCCCTTCCTGCGCAGCTGCGGCGGGCGGCGGGGGACGGCCCGCCGCGCCGCGCCGCCGCGCCGCGCCGTCGAGCCGCCGCCCCGCGCTCGCCGCGCGCGCGCCCGCCGCGCCGCCGCGCAGGTGCAGGAGCGGCGCGCGACGCGCGGCCTCGCGGCCGCGGCGCGGCTGCAGGGGCAGTACCGCGTCGCGATCGACCACCTGCAGCGCGTGCTGGAGATCAGCCGCCTCATGCAGGAGTATACGGGTGGGCGCGGCCGCCGCGCCCGGGGCCCCCGCCGGGCGGGGGCTCGGGCGCGCGTCCTGCCGGCGGTGCTGCTGCGGCGCTCCGCCGCCAGCCGGATAGCTGACCCGCCGCCGCGCGCCGCGCCGCGCCGCGCGGCCGCCGCGACCCAGGCGACGCCGACGCGTACGGCACGATCGCCGACTGCTACACCGACCTCAACGAGTTTGAGCGCGCGGCCGAGATGTACGACAAGTACATCCAGTGCATGGCGCGCGACGGCCCCGTGTGAGAGGGCGCGGTCGGCGTGTAAAGCTGCCCGCCCTGCGGCGGCAGCTCCGCGGGCGCGGCGCCGCGCGTTAGCCGGCGGCGGCGGCGCGGCGCAGCCGCATGGCCGCCCCTCCCTCGCAGCAGACGAGACAGCGCCCGCTCCCCCAGCTCGCGGCCGCCGGCAGCCACCTCCGCCCGCCCCCGGAGCAGCAGCAGCGCGCCGCACTCGCTGCGGCAGCCCTGCTGACCCCGCGCGGTCGCCCCGGCATTCCAGGAGGCAGCAGCAGTCTCCGCGCGCCGCGCAGACGCGCGCGCCTCGCCCGCCGCCGCGCCGCACGCCTGACCGGCATCCCGGCGCCCCCGCGCCCCCACCCGGCGCGCGCGGACCGCGCCGCCAGGCGCAAAGCGCTCGCCGGAGCGCCGGTCCCGTCACCCGGCGCGCCCCCGGCCCAGCGCCGCCGGCGGCCGGAGCGGCGCAGCGCACGAGAGCGGCGGCGGCCGGCGTCGCGCGGCGGCCCGGCGGCCCGGCGGCGGCGGCGCCGCGCCGGCGCGATGCAGAACGATGAGATCATCTGGCAGGTCATCAACTACCACCACTGCAGCTTCAAGGCCAAGACCAAGACGCAGAACTTTTGCCGCAACGAGTACAACGTGACCGGCCTCTGCAACCGCTCGTCGTGCCCGCTCGCCAACAGCCGCTACGCGACGATCAAGGAGGACGGCGGGCGCTGCTACCTGTACATGAAGACCGTGGAGCGCGCGCACACGCCGCGCGACATGTGGCAGCGCGTGCGGCTGAGCAAGAACTATGCGACCGCGCTCGAGCAGCTCGACACCCACCTCGCCTACTGGCCCAAGTTCCTGGTCCACAAGAACAAGCAGCGCCTCACCAAGATCACGCAGTACCTCATACGCATGCGCAAGCTCGCGCTCAAGGCGACGCCGAAGCTCGTGCCCATCGCGACGCGGTGCGGGCGCCCGCGCGGCGGCGCGGCGGCGGCGGCGCGGCAGCGCGGCGCGGCGCGGCGGCAGGCGGGGCGCCAGCGGGGACGGCGGCGGTCCAGGCGGCCGGCCGCCTGCGCTGCAGCGCGGCGGGCGCCCCGCGCGCCGCCGCCGCCGACGCGCACCGCGCCGCCGCGCAGGACGGAGAAGCGCGAGCGCCGGCGCGAGGCCAAGGCCGAGGTCGCGGCGCGGCTGGACCGCGTGATCGAGGGCGAGCTGCTCAAGCGCCTGAGCGCGGGGACGTACGGCGACATCTACAACTTCCCGCTCAAGACCTACGAGAAGGTGCGCGGCGCTGCTGCTGCTGGGCGTGACTGGGTGTGACTGTGTGTGACTCTTGTGACTCTTGTGACGGTTTGACTGCGTGACTCTTGACTGTGTGTGAGTCTTGGCTGCGGCCAATTGCGGGCTGTGCGAGCGCGTGTGCGTGCGTGCGTGCGTGCGTGCGTGTGTACGGGCGTGCGGGCTGCGTGTGACTGCAGCGCGGCCGACGCCGCCGGCGCCGCCGCTGCGCCGCCGCAGGTGCTGGACCGCGCCGAGGTGGACGAGGACGAGGACGCCGACGCGGCGGCGGAGGAGGAGGAGGAGGTGGAGGCGTTCATCGAGGGCGACGAGGACGAGGAGGAGGAGGAGGAGCTCAGCGACGAGGTGCGGCGAGCGGCGCGGCGAGCGGCGCGGCGCAGGGCAGCGGGCGGGGCAGCGGGCAGGGCAGCGGGCAGGGGCAGCGGGCGGGGCGGCGGCGCCACACCTTCCAGCATGCGCCGCACCCGGCCGTTGCGGCGCGTGGTCACGGACCGTGGCAGAGCGCAGACGCCGCGGCGGCGGCCCGCGCCCGCCGCGGGGGCGGCGGCTGGCCCGCCTGGCCGCCGCCGGCCGCCGCCGCGGGACACACCGGCGGTGGCGCCGCCGCCGGCGGCCCGCGCCGCGCCCACGCCGCCGCGTCCACGCCGCCGCGCCCACCGCCGCCCGCCAGGTCGAGTGGGTGGACGAGGAGGACGTGCCGCTGGATGACGACGACATGGAGGACATTGCTGAGGGCTACGACGACGGCGACGAGCCGGGCAGCAGCGACGGCGGCGAGCCGGGCAGCAGCGACGGCGACGGCGACGGCGCCGGCGACGAGCCCGGCAGCAGCAGCGACGGCGAGGGCGGCGAGGGCGAGGGCGGTGGCGGCGGCGCGGCGCGCAGCCGCGCGGCGCGCGCCGGCCGCGTGCCGCCGGGCCCGCCGCGGCGGCGCGCAAGCCCGCCCGCGGCGCGGCGGCGCCGGCCAAGCCGCCGCGGCAACGCCGGCGCGGCGGGCGGCAGCTGGAGGTTGAGTACGAGGAGGAGCGCGAGGCGCCGCTGGCGGCGGCGCAGCGGCGGTGAGCCGGCCCGGGCGTGCGCGCCGACGGGGCAGCAGTTCGGTTGAACCGCGAGTGACGCTGCGCTGCCCCTACGCGCCCGGAGCCTTTCTCAGCCCCCGCGCCCGTCAGCGTAGCGCACCGCCCCGGAGGTCGTGCCCGCGCGCAGGCCCGCCGCCGTCTCGCGGCGCGCCGGCGGCATCAGCAGCGACCGCCTCCGCGCCGCTCCTGCACGCCCCGCCTCCGCTCGCGCCCGGCACGGCGTTGCCGCAGCAGCTTGTAGCACGCCGATCATGCAGACTCCGCCCAGCACCGACGGCGGCAGCGGTGGCAGCGGTGGCGACTGCAGCGGCGGCAGCGGCGGCACCCGCAGCGGCAGCGGCGGCAGCGGCAGCGGCGGCAGCGGCAGCGGCAGCTGGCTGTTGGCGCTGCCCGACGCCGCGCTCGCGGCCGTCGCGGTGCTGAGCGATCTGCAAGCGCGGCGCGCGCTGCGCGGCGCCTGCCAGCGCACGCTGGCGGCGGTGGACGCGGCCGCGCCGCTGCAGCTGGAGCTGGAGTGCACCAAGGACACGACCGCGGGCGAGCTGCGGCGCCGCGCGCCGCGCACGACGACGCTGCGCGGCGACATTGGCCGCGCGCTCTCCTTCCTGCACGGCGGCGGGGCCTTCCCCCGCGTCACGTGCCTCGTCTGCGACATGCTCGACGTGGAGGAGGGCCTCGCGGCAGCGCTCCGCGCCGGCAGCCCGGGGCTGGCGCGCCTGGTCGTCACCGGGGCCGAGTCGCCCAGCACACGCGGTCGCTGCACGTGGCGCTGGTGGTGGGAGGCCCGCCACCTGCGCCTCGACCCCGACGGTGCGCGGCGCAGTGCGCGCGCGGGGGTGCTGCGCCGCCGCGCCCGGGCGCGGCCCTCGCTGAGCTCGGCCTGCGACCCGCGGGCGCCGCGCCGGCGGTGCGCAGAGTTTGGCTGGGTGCGGGCGCTCGAGCTGACCGGCGAGTGCGTGGCGGCCATCAACCACATGGCCTGCCTGGCTGCGACCGGCGACAGCGACGTGGATGACAGCGACGATGACACCGACCACCCACCCAGAGACTTCCACGCGGCGGAGGCCCGCGCGGCGGCGCGCGCGGGCGAGACGTGGGCTGCCCTGTGCGCGGAGCCCGCGATCGGGCGGCTCACACAGCTGGAGAGCCTCACCCTCTCGGGGCCGTCGACGTCGTGGGGCAGGGGCCCGAGCGACATCTCGCAAGCCATGTGGGACGCCGAGCTCGCGCCGCTCACATCGCTGACGTCGCTGCGCGTAGGCCAGGCGGGCCTGGGCGGCGTGGTGCACCGGCTGGGCACCGGGCACGCCGGCTGCCCCTTCCCGCGGCTCGCAGCGCTCGAGTGCTCGGACGGCTGGGCCGGGGCCGACCCGGGCGTTGTGCCGTTTGACTGGGTCTGGCGCTGCACGGCGCTGACCAGCCTGACGCTCGAGTCCCCTGAGTTTGACCTTGCGGTCATCGCTGCGCAGCTCAAGGGCCTCGCGCGACTGCGCCTGCGCTACACGCCGGCGCGGCCGAGCGTGACGTCGCGCGAGCTCGCCGCGCTCTCCGCCTGCACCGCGCTCACGCGCCTCAGCCTCGACGGCGCGGAGCTGCTGCGCGAGTCGGGCGCGGGCGCGGCCGCTGCGCCGCACCTGCCGGCGCTGCGGCTGCTGGAGCTGGGGGCGACGGCGGGCGTCGCGCGCTACGACGCGCCGCTGAGCAGCCTGGCGCCCAACCTCACGGAGCTGCGCGACGTGCGTGGGCGGGCGCGGGGCGGGACGCGGCAGGGGCGGGCGGCTCGCTGCCCCGCTCGCGCCCGACCGCGCCGCCCCCGCCCCGCGCGCCGCCGGCCCTCGCCGCAGGCCGGGTTTGAAGTCGACACTGACACCCACGGCGCGGCGCCGCCGCATCCGGTGCCGGCCAGCGTCGTCGACGCGCTGGCCGGGCTCACGGCGCTGTGCGTGCTGCACTGCGACCTCGCCAGCCTCGCCTCGCACGCGGCGCACGCCAGCCTGACCGCACTCACGGGCCTGCGCCAGCTCTGCGTGGAGATGCTGGGCACGGTCGCGGCGGCGCCGAGCCTCGCGTCGGGCCTACGGTGCCTGCCGCACCTGACGGCCCTCGAGCTCCACACCAACGACGCGCGCTCTCCCAACTGGGCAGACACGTATAACGCTGAGGAGGACGGGCTGCTCTGGGCGCACCAGTCGGCGCTGCGCACGCTCACGCTGCGCGGCAGCGCGCGGCTGGGCGGGCTCACGACGGCGTCGGACGCGCTGCGGCGCCGCCTGCCGGCGAGCTGCCCGCAGCTGCAGGCCCTCGAGCTGGTGGGCTGCGACGACCTGACGGCGGAGCACCTGCAGCAGCTCGCCGCGTGCCGCGCCGCGCCGCGCATCGTGGTGTCCGGAATACACACGTGGCTGCACAATCTCCGCTCGGGTTTGACGTTACCCGGCGGTACGGACCCAGTGGCGGTTGAGTTTGTCGCCGTGAGGCAGAGCGAGACCCGTGGTGGCTTCCAGCAGGTGCGCCTCGACCGTCTGCTGCAGCTATACCTGAGCTGACGCGTGGGCCGCCCCTTGGGTGGGGACGGGGTGAGACACTGCGGCAGCAGGCTGTTGCACTGCAACACGTCCCTCGCTCCGCACGCGGTGGACCGCGCCCGCGCCCGGCCTCCGCCCCGGCCGCCGCTCAGCACCGCCCCACACCCAGCGCCGCGAAGGCCGTGTCCAGGCCCGCCTGCGCGCCGCCTGCCTGCGCGGCGCCCCCTTGCTGCTCGGCCGGCTGCCGGCGCCGCCGTCCCTGCCGGCGCCGCCGCTCGCGAGCGCGCCGGGCGCCGACGCGGTGCCGCGGCTCGGCGCGGCGTCCGCGGGCGGCCCGGCGTCGCCGCCGCGCCGCGCGCCCGGCGGGAGCTCGGGGTGGAATCGGAGCACCTCGGCCCACATCAGGTCGGCCGCCTCGTCGGGCGAGAGCTGGCCGGGGACGTCGTACGCAAACGGCGCGTCCGCGGTCGGCTCGTCGCTCTCGTCGTGCAGCGCGGCGAGCCAGGGGTGCGCCAGCGCGTCGTCGACGCTGACGCGCCGCGCCGGGTGGAACACGAGCATGCGCGACAGCAGGTCCAGCGCCTGGCGCCGGCGGCGGCGACGTGGCACCGGCGGCGGCGCGGAGGCGGTGGCGGGCGCCCTCGCGCGGTCAGACACCCGGGGCGGCCCGGCGCGCGGCGCGGCGCGGTGCGCAGGTGCGCGGCACGCGCGCGCTGCGGCCAGCCGGCGCACCTGCGGGTCTGCGTCGGGCCAGAGCGCGGCGAGGTCGGCCGGCGGGCGCTGCGGCAGGCCGCGCAGGTAGCGCTGCGCCTTCTCGCTGCCCACGAACGAGATGTCCTCCTCGCCCGGCGACCCCAGCACCTGCGCGGCGCGGCGCGGCGCGGCGCGGCGCGGCGCGGCGCGGGCGCGCTCGGCGGCGGGCGGCCGGCCGCGCGCGTGCTGCGTGCGTGCTGTGGACGCGGCAGCGCGCAGTCGTGCGCCGTGCGCCGCGTGCGCCGCATGCGCCGCGTGCTGCATGCAGGCCGCACGCATGCCTTGGTGATGAGGTCGAGCTGCTGCACGTAGTCCTTGCCGGGGAAGAGCGGCTTGCGGCCGAGCAGCTCGGCGAGGACGCAGCCGACAGACCTGTGCGCGTGCGGGTGGGTGTGGGTGAATGGGTTGGGTGTGCGTGTGGTGGTAGTGGGGGGAAGGGGGGGGGGGCAGACGGCGCACGCGCGCACGGGGGTGTGCGAGCGCGGGCGGCAGGCGGCGCACCAGACGTCGATGGCGGCGGTGTAGTCGCTGCATGAGAGCAGGAGCTCGGGCGCGCGGTACCAGCGCGTGACGACGTACTCGGTCATGCCCACCGCCTCGTCAGCACTGGACGGGGGTCATCGGCCGCGGCCGCGCGGGGTTTGTGTAATTGTATTTGTTAGGACGGGCGGGAGCAGCGGACGTGTGGGTTGGTTGGGAGGGATGCGCGGCCAAGCGCGGGCGAGCCCGCGCGGCGCGCGGTGCGGCCCACGCGGCACGGGCCGCACCCGCAGCGCGCGAGGCCAAAGTCGCAGATCTTGAGGTCGCAGTTGGCGTTGACCAGCAGGTTGCTGGGCTTGAGGTCGCGGTGCAGCACGTTGGCTGCGCGGCGCGCAGGGGGTGCGGACCGAGGGGGCGCGGGCGCGGGCGTGGGCACGGGCGCGGCGCGGGCGTGGGCGTGGGCGTGGGAGTGGCGCGGGCACGTGGCGCGGCGCGGGCGCGGGCGCGGCGCGCTCACCAGAGTGCACGTACTTGAGCCCCCGCAGCACCTGGCGGCGCGGCGCGGCGGGCCTCAGCGCGCAGGCCCGGGCGCCCGCGCGCGCGCGCCGCCGCACGCGCTGCTGGGCCGGGCGGGCGGGCCCCTGTTGAGCTCAGCTCGCGTGGGCCCAGCCAAGCCCCACCCCCCTTCCCTCCCACACACACACACACACACACACCTGATAGATGAAGTAGCTCACGTGGTCGGGCGAGAGCTGCTGCGGGCTGCGGATGATCTGCGCGCCGCGGGCGCGGCGCGGCGCGGCATGGGCGCGGGCCGTTTTGAGCCGCGCGCTGGCAGGCGGGCCGGTCCCGCCGCGCCGCCGCGCCCCGCGTCTGCGTCGCCACCCCCGCGTGGCGGCGCCGGTGCAGCGCGCTGCCGCGCCGCGCGCGTGCTTGCACACGCACCTGGTGGAGGTCTGTGTCCACGAGCTCGTAGGCCAGGTACACGTCTCGGAAGGCGCCCGGCGACGCCGGCGGCAGCACGTCGCGCAGCGCGACCACGTTCTCGTGCCGCAGGTGCGACAGCAGCGCGACCTCGCTGCGCGCGCGGGCGCGGCGCAGAGCGCGTCAGGGCGGCGCGGGCGGCGCGGGCGGGCGGCGCGCGCTACGTCGTGGGCGGGCGGCAACCCACCGGAGCACGCGCTTTGCGTCGACTGCGCTGTCGAAGCAGGACGCAATCTTTTTGATTGCGATCTTCTCGTTGGTCTCCAGGTTGCGCGCCGAGCTGCGGCAGGGCAGCAGCAGCAGCAGCAGCAGCAGCAGCACGGCGCGCGGCGTGGGGCCAGCCGCCGCCCCGGCGCGGCGCGCACCGCGCGGCCAGCGCGGGCAGCCAGCGCAGGCAGCGCGGTGCTGGCGCCGCGCGCACCAGACCACGCCATACGCGCCCTTCCCGATGGGCTTGATGGGCGCGTACTTGGCGGGGCACTCGAACAGGCTGCCGCAGACCTGGCGGGCCGGCCCGCCGCGCGGCGGGGCGGATGTCGGCGCAGGCTCACGTCGGAGCCCGCAACTGCCGCTCAGCCGTCCGCTGGCGCCGCGCCGCACCATGAACTGGTTGTACGTCACGCCCTGCTGCACAGGGCCGCCGGCCTCGTCCTGGTCCGGCCGGGGGCTCGCGGCGTCCGCCGCGGCGGCCGCCGCCATCGCGGCCGGCGCTCGCTGCTGCCGCTGGCGGCGCTGTCGCCGACGCGCGGCCGCCCCGCGCTGGCCCGCGCCGCCCCGCTGGCGGGCGCGGGGTCAGCAGCCGCACGGGCGTGTGACGCGGGGCCCTGCACACCGGCGGCGGGCGGAACCGGGCGGCGGGGCGCGCGGAGAGCTGTTGCCGGTGTGGGCGCGGGTGGCTGCTGCCGGCGATGGCGCCAGCGAGCGGTTGCGCGCTTCGGGACGCCGCAGTGGGGCTGCGCCGAAGTGGCGGGAGGGAGGGGAGCGGCCGGCGGCGCAGCTGTCTGTTCGTTCGTAGCGCCCGGCGTAACACGCGCTCGTTTGCCCACGATCCGGCCTGGCAGCGCCTGTAACAGGCTGCAGGAGCTCCCTTACGGTCACCGCCGGGCTGCGGGGCAGGGGCGTGAACCTTAGCCTCCTTGGCGCGTGACGCCCGCGGCGGCGAGTGCGGTCGCTCAGGGGCGTGCGCCGCGGCCGCGCGGCCACCTCTGAGCACAGTTGCGCCGCTCGCCGCCGCACCCGCGCGCACGCAACGCGCGTGCGTGCGTCGGCGCCGGCAGCGGCAGGTCGCGCGCGCGCAGCGAGCGCGGAGCGATGGCCGACCCGCCGCCGCCGCCCCCGGCTGGCCTCCCCGCCACTCCCTCCGCGCCCTCCTCACCCTCCGCGCCGCCCGACCACGACCTGCGCCCGCAGCCGGGGCACGGCGCGCGCGGGCGGTACGGCGGCGCGGGCCTTGAGAGCGCGTCGTGGTCCAGCGAGGAGGCGAGCGACGGCAGCGAGTCCCGCAGCTCGGGCGACGCCGCCGTCAGCAGCAGGGCGCAGCGTCGTGGCCGCAGCGGGCGCGCGGCCGGCGCGGCGGCCGCCGCGCCGCGCGCGCCGCGCAGCCGCCCGCGCGCCCGGCCCGCGGCCGCCGCCGGCGTGAGCAAGATCAAGGCGCCGCAGCGCTGGACCCAGGCCGAGCACGACCTGCTGGTGCAGGTGCGCTGCGCGGCGGGGCGCGGCGCGGCGGGCGCGGCGGGGCGCGGCTGGCCAGCCGCGGCGAGCGCTGGCCTGCGCGCGCAGGTCGTCGCACGCGCCGGCAACACGCGCAAGTGGGCCGAGATCGCCAAGGCCATGCCCGGCCGCACGGGCAAGCAGTGCCGCGAGCGCTACGTCAACCACACGGCGTGAGCGCAGCGCGGCCGGCTGCCTCGCTCTGGCCCGGCCCGCGCCGCCCGCTCACGCCGCGATGGTGCACCGCAGGCCCGACGCCAAGCGCGGCACGTGGGGCGTGGAGGAGGAGCTGGAGCTCTGCACGTGAGCCCTGCGCTGCGCCGCGCCGCGCCGCGCCGCGCCGCCCGCGCCGCGCTGTGCGCCGCGCCCTGACGCCGCGCCCTGACGCCGACCAGCTGGCACTCGATCGTCGGCAGCCACTGGTCGCGCATCACGCGCCGGCTGGAGGGGCGCACCGAGAACGCGGTCAAGAACCACTGGGCCGCCGCGATGCGCGCCAAGGTCCACCTGCGCGCCGCCGCGGGAGCGGTGCCGCGCGCGCGCTGCGCGGGCTCAGCCATGCGTGTGTGTGCGCGCGCTCGGGCTCGGCCGACTCGCTGCCGCCCGTCTGCCGCCGCGCCGCGCCCGCCCGCCGCCGGCGCCGCCGCCGCCGCCGCCGCCGCCGGCGCTGGCGCGGGCAGATGCCCATGAAGCGCCGCACGCCGCTCAACATCTACGTCGGCCACATCCGCAGCGGCGTGGCGCCGCCCGACGCGCTCACGCTGGTGCGGCGCGCGCGGGCCGCGGGCCGCGGGCCGCGGGGCCGCTGCGCGCGCGGCCCCGCCGACGCTGCCGGCGCCCCAGGTGCTGGAGGCGCTGCAGGAGGCGCACCCTGAGCTGGTCGCCGCGACCGCGCGCGCCTCGGCCGACATCCAGGCGCGCCGCGCGGCCGACCCCGCCGCCGCCGCGGCCGCCGCCGCCGCGGGCGCGGCGCCCGGCGGCCTGGAGCAGCCGGGCGGCGGCGGCGCAGCGCCCGCCGGCCGCCGCCGCGCGCCGCGGCGCGCCGGCGCGCACCCCGGCGCGCCGCCCGCCAAGCAGCCGCGCCTGGGCGCCGCCGCTGGCAGCGGCGGCAGCAGCACCGTCAGCAGCCGCGGCGGCTCGCCAGGCGAGCCGGGCGGCAGCGGCGCCGCCTCGCCCGCCGAGCCGGCCCAGGGCCAGCCGGCCGCGGCGCGCGGCAGCCCGCCCTGGCCGCCCCTGGCCGGCCGCGTCGCGGCGGGGCTCGGCGCCGGCGCGTTCCACAGCCCCACCGACCCCTCAAGCACCTCCAACACCAGCTGCGCGCCCGGCAACGGCCGCGCGGCCGCGCCGCCGGCGCTGGCCGCGTTTGGCCACGCCGCGCTCGAGCTGGGCGGCTTCCAGCAGACCCTGCAGCACAGCCAGCACCACCAGCACCAGCTGCAGCCCTTCGCCCACCAACTCTACTATGAGCTGGGCCAGCCGTTCCAGCCGTACGCTCACGCGTACGGCGGCGCGGCCGGCGGCGGCGACGCTGGCCGCGTGTGGGCGCAGGCGCAGGCGATGGCGGGCGAGGCGCTCGCGTCGGTGCACGCGGCCGCCACGGCGGTGCTGACCGACCTGGGCATGGCGCCGCACGGCCAGTGCGTGTGGCGGCTGACGGGAGGGAGGGACGCCGCTGCGCAGTGCAGGGCGGCGCGGCCTGACCTGCCGTCGCCGTGCCCCGCCCCCGCGCGCGCAGGTGGCTCGACCCCGCGCAGCCGCCGCTGCCGCGCCACCTGCCGGCGGGGCTGGGCGGCGCGCCCGGAGGCGGCGCGGATGCCGCCGCCGCGGCCGCCTGGCAGCAGTGGCAGCAGCGCCAGCACCAGGCGCCGCCGCCGGCCGCGCTGCAGCTCGGTGGCGGCGGCGCGGCGGAGCAGCGCACCCCCCACCGCAGCGTGAGCAGCGAGGGCTTTGACGCCATGCTCCGCACCGGGACGGTGCTGTCGCCGCTGCCTGGCACGCCCATCAGCACCGCGCTCGCGCGCTGGGCCGACGGCGACGGCTCCGGCGCCGGCGGCGCGTGGCATGGCTGGCCGCGCACCGTGACGACCGGCGAGCACCCGGCGGGCGCCGGCGGCGAGCACCACCACCGCGCCCTGCTGCGCAGCCAGTCGGAGCGCTTTGCGGCGCCGCCGCGCGCGAGCCTTGACATCCTGCCCCTGCAGCTGCCGCCCTGGTCCGCCGCCGCAGCTGCCGCCGGCGGCTGGCCCGCCAGCGGCAGCTGGACCGGCGGCCAGGTCCCGCTGGACCGCACGCACAGCGCGCCGGCCTTCCGCCACCACGCGGCGCCGCTGCAGCGCTTCGGCAGCCTGGGCAGCGGTGGGCGCGGGGCGCCGCCGCCGCCGCCGGGCGGCGCGGCCAGTCCCGGGCTGCCCGGGCTGGCCGGCCTGCGCGAGCTGGAGCTGCCCGAGCCGGAGCTCGACGACCAGGCGCTGCTCGATGACATGCTGCGCGCGGGCAGCGAGTGACGGGTTTGGGTGTGGCTGGGTGTGTGTGGCCTGCTGGTTGGCTTGCTGGCGCAGCGCGCGTCGTGCAGGGGGGAGGCCGCCGCGTTACAGGCGGCCGGCGGCCGCTGCCGCGAGCTCACATCCTGCGAAAGCGCCGCGCGCTCGCGCGCGCACGGGCACGCGCGCCGCGGGCCCAGCGCTTGCACAACACTGCCTGCTCGCGGGTGGAAAAACTTGATGCTAACGCCTCTGTGCCCTTCTGCTCCCCCCCCCCTCCCGCGCGCTCGCCGCCGCCGCCGCCGCCGTGGTGCACGCAGCGCCGCCCCCGCTCGCTCACTCGCTCCCTCACTCGCTCGGCTCGCTCACTCGTTGACGAGCGCCGCGAGGCCGCGGCCGATGCTGCGCTTGGCCTCGTCGCTGACCGGGTCGGGGCCAACGTAGATGTCAAACAGCGCCTTGACCAGCGCGGGGCTGCTGATGCTGCCGACCTGCGCGGCGCGGCGGGAGCGAGCGCGTGCGAGACCGAGCGAACCTCGCTCGCCGCCGCCGCCGCTGCGCGTGGCGGCGACCCCACCTCCGCCGCCGCAGCGGCTGCTGCAGCGGCCGCGGCGCGCGCACCTGCTTGCCGTCGATCTGCGTGACGAGCTGGCCCTTGTGGTGGCTGGCAAAGGCAATCTCGGTGCCCTTCCTGAACGTCACGCCATCAAACAGCCCCTCAAACGCCTTCAGCGTGGCCGCCGGCTCCTTGGCCTGCACGCGCCGGCGGCGTCGCGGGCGCCGCGGCGCGTCACGGCGACCGCGGCGGCGTCGCGGCGGCCGCAGCGGCCGCAGCAGCAAGCCCCCCCCCCCGCCCCGCCCCGCCCGCCCGCTGCTGGGCGGCGGCCGGCGTGCCTTGGTGAGCGCGGGCTTGAGCCGCTCCTCGAGCGCGTTGAGGAAGGTCGCGCGCTTGAGGCCCCCGAAGGAGATGACCAGGCGCAGGCTCTTCTCAAACGCAGTCGACGCGACCAGCTCTGCGGCGCGGCGGCGCGCGGACCGCGGCGGCGCGGGCAGGCTCGCCGGCGCCCGGGCCGGGGCGGCGCCCGCGCGGCGGCGCCCGCGGCCGGCCGGCGCCGCACCGTCAAACGCCGCCTGGTTGGCGGTCAGCTTGTCGGCGTCGCTGCCCTTGAACTTGCCGAGCGCCTTCTTGGCGCCGGAGCCGTCCACGTAGAGCCCCACGGTGTAGACTGCGCCCGGGCGGCGGGCGCGCGTCGGCGGCGCGCGGCAGCAGCAGCGCGGCGCCGCCCTGCCGCGCAGACAAAGAAGCGGCCCCACGCCCGCACCGTTGATGTTTTTGAGACCCAGAATGCGCTTCGCGCGCACGCTGCGGCGGCCGCGTGCGGGCGGGAGGGCCGGGTGGGCGTTGCTGCTGAGGGGCCCATCAGCAGCGCCTCCCGGCCCAGCGCCGCGGCGCACTGCCGCGCCGCGCACCCGACGCCCGCGAGCTTGGGGCAGTGGCGCTTGGAGAGCACGCAGAACTCCTCGGCGTACGCCAGGCCGGTTGCGGGCTCGCTCAGCGCCGCGCCGAAGGCCCCCGAGCTCACCGCCGCGAACGGCGCCACACGGCCACGCGCGGGGCCTAGGCTGAAGGTCAGCGAGGCCAGGGGAGCCACGCGCCGGGCCTCGACGGGCCCGACCGGCACGGGCGCGCCGCTCTCGGCAAACATCGCGCCCGCCTGGAGCGCCTACGCGCGTGGGCCCTTGCGCGGGGCGCCGACGGATGCCCCAGCGAGTGTGGCGTTACTGGCGTCATCGGCGGCGCGCCAGACGCGCTGGCTGAGCCCCGGCACTCGTCCCGACAGCTGCTGCCAAGTCGGCACGCGCTGTGCCGCCCACGCGCGCTGATCGCCGCTCATTGCGCGCCCACGGTGTGACATTCCTTGCCCACGCGACGCTGCGCACCGCCTGCACACGAGCAGGGCACCAGCAGCGCGGCAGCGGCGAACAGTTCGGTTGCCCGCCGGCATGGCGCACCTGGCGGGCGTGCTGCTCGCGGCGCTGGTGCGTGGGACCGATCAGAGCGGCCCGGCACCGGGGGCGCAGCCGGGGGATCGATCGCGCGCGGCGCGCTCGCGGCAGCAGCGGCGGCGCGCGCCGCGCGCCGCGGGCCTCGCCGACCGCGCCGCGCCGCGCGCAGGTCGCCGCGGCGGCCGCCAGCGGCGAGCAGTGCACCGCGCCCGACACCTGCACGGGCGGGCGCAAGGAGCGCGACTTTTCGGTCGAGGGCGGCGAGTGGTGCGCCGCCCGCCGCCGGCGGCGCGCAGCGGCGCAGCGGCGCAACGCTTCGGCCCGCGCGCGCACTCACCGCCGCCGCGCGCGCGCACCGCTGCCGCTGCCCGCCAGGTACGGGGAGTTCTTCCCTGAAGTCTCCAAGATCAAGTGAGGGGCGAGGCCCCTGGGGCTCATGCAGCCCGCCGCCGCTGCCGTTCCGCGCGGCTGCCGGTCGCCGCGCGCCGCCGCGGCGTGGCGCGTCGCGCAGCCGCCCGCGAGCGCCCGCCCTGCCCGCGCCGCCCGCGGCCGCCGCCTCGCGCCGCGCGCAGGTACGAGGGCCCCAAGTCGACCAACCCGCTGGCCTTCCGCTACTACAACGCAGACGAGAAGGTGCTGGGCAAGCCGATGAAGGACTGGTGAGGAGGGAGAGGGAGCCTGCCCCTTTCTGGCGCTGCAGCGGGCGCCCGCGGCTGTGTGCCTGCGTGGCCGCGTGCCTGCGCGCGCGGCGCCCGGCGCCCGGTGCCGCCGTGGGACCGCCGCCCGTGCCACGCCGCGCCGCGCAGGCTCAAGTTCAGCGTCGCGTTCTGGCACACCTTCCGCGGCGACGGCGGCGACCCGTTTGGCTCCGCGACCAAGGCCTGGCCCTGGGCCAAGCCGGCCGACCCGATGCAGGCGGCGTACGCGGCGATGCACGCCAACTTTGAGGTGCGGTCGAGGCCTGCGCGCCCAGCAGCACGGCGGATCGGCGGCGGCGGCCCTGCGCGGCCGCCCTGTGTGCAGCGGCCGCGGCGCGGGCGGGCGCCGACCGCCCGCCCCGTCCCCTGCACACGCACAGTTCATGACCAAGCTTGGCGTGGAGCGCTGGTGCTTCCACGACCGGTGCGGCGCGGCGCATGCGCGCGCGCCCGCCGCCGCGCGCCCGCCCGCCCGTCGCGCTCGTTCACGCGTGCGGCTCCGCCGCCGGGCGCCCGCGCGCCAGGGACATCGCGCCGGAGGGCGCTGACCTGGCGGAGACCAACCGCAACCTCGACCTCGTCGCCGAGGTCGCGCTGCGCCTGCAGGCCGGCACGCCCATCCGCCCGCTCTGGGGCACCGCGCAGCTCTTCAAGCACCCCCGCTACATGCACGGCGCCGCCACGAGTGCGCTGGCGCGCTCGCGCGCCCGCGCCCGCCCGCCCGCCCGCGCGCGCGCGCGCGCCGGCGGGCCGCCGCGGCCTCCCCCGCCCGCGCGCCGCCGAGCCGCCGCCGCGCCCGCACCCACCGCCCCGCGCCGCGCCGCCGCGCCGCGCGGCGCAGGCCCCAACGCGACCGTGTTTGCGTACGCCGCGGCACAAGTCAAGAAGGCGCTGGACGTCACGCTGCTGCTGGGCGGCGAGAACTTTGTCTTCTGGGGCGGACGCGAGGTGCGAGCGCGCGCGTGTGTGTGTGTGTGTGTGTGTGTGTGTGTGTGTGTGTGTGTGTGTGTGTGTGTGTGTGTGTGCGCGTGTGTGTGCGGTCGGGGGTGCGCAAGGGTTCCGAGGGCGGGGCAGGGCGCGGGGTTGTGAGGGGCGAGCGGCGGCCGCGCACACGCGGCAGCGGCAGGGCGGCGGGACGCGCCGCGGCGGCCGAGTCGCCGCCGCCGCCGCTGTCGCTCGTCAGGGCTACTCGAGCCTGCTCAACACCGACATGGCGCTGGAGCTGGACAACCTCGGCCGGTGCGCGCCGCGCGCCGCCGCGCGGGCGCCGCCGGGCGCGGCCGCGCGCCGCCGGGCGGCCCGCCGCCTCCCCCTCTCCCGCGCGCCGCCGCGCGTGCCACCTCCCTCTGAACCCTGCCTCCCTCCCCCGCAGCTTCATGTCGATGGCCGCCGCATACAAGAAGAAGATCGGCTTCAAAGGCACGCTGCTGCTCGAGCCCAAGCCCCAGGCGCGGACCGCGCCCGCGCCGCGCCCGCGCCGCGCCGCGTCGCCGCCGCGCGACGCCATCACGCCTCCGCCACGCTCCTCCCGCGCGTCGCCCGCTCCCTCGCTCGCTGGCTGCCTCCCTCCCTCCCTCCTGCCCGCCCGGCGCGCCTCTCGCCGCCGCCTCACCGCGCCCGCTGCCCCCGACGAAACAAAACACAACCCGGCAGGAGCCGACCAAGCACCAGTACGACTGGGACGCCGCGACCACGACCGCCTTCCTGCGCCGCTACGGGCTGACCAAGGAGTTTAAGCTCAACATCGAGTGCAACCACGCGACGCTCTCGGGTGCGGCGGCGGCAGGGGCGGCGGGAGCAGGCGCGCGCGGCGCGTGTGCGTGGCGCGCGCGCGTGGGCGCGGCGGCCCAGCCCCGCGGCCGCGCGGCGTCGCGCCGCGCCGCGCAGGTCACAGCTGCGAGCACGAGCTCGAGACCGCGCGCATCAACGGGCTGCTGGGCAACATCGACGCCAACACGGGTGAGCCCCGCGCCGCCACGCGCGCCAGCTGGGGGCGCCCGGGGCCCGGTCGCTTGCAGCGCGGCCGCGGGGCGTGCCGCCGCCGCTCCCTCTTCCCCCGTCGCCACCACTCACGCGCACACGCGCGCACACACGCACGCACGCCACCGCCCTCCGCTGCTCAGGCGACCCGCAGGTCGGGTGGGACACCGATCAGTTCCTGGTCGACCCGCGCGAGGCGGCGCTGGTCATGGGCGTGGTGGTCAAGAACGGCGGCCTCGGCACCGGCGGCATCAACTTTGACGCCAAGCTGCGGTGCGTCCGGGCGCGCCGCCGCGGCGCGCGCGGCGCGCGGCGCGGCGCGCGGCCGTGCCGCCGGACCGGGCGAGCGAACGGTCGCTGACTCGCCGCTCCGGCGCAGGCGCGAGAGCACCGACCCGGCCGACCTCTTCTACGCCCACATCGCCGGCATGGACGCCCTCGCGCGCGGCCTGCGCGCCGCCGCGGCGCTCAAGGCGCGCGCGCCGCGCGCAGGCGGCCGCGTCCGTGCCGCGGCTGGCTCGTCCGCGTGCGCGGCGCCGCGCTCAGCCGCGCGCATCCGTCCGGCGCCGCAGGAGGCGGGGCTGTTGGACGGCCTGCTGTCGGAGCGCTACCACTCGTGGTCGGCCAAGGGCGGCCTCGGGCAGAAGATCATCAAGGGCAAGGTGCGGCCACGGGGAGGGCCTGCCAGGGCCGGCGGCGGGGCCGCGAGCTCAACCCGGGCGCCTGCGCGTCTGCTTGCGCGGCGCGCGGCCCGCCGTGCGGGCGTCGACGCACGCGCGTGCCGCGCCGCGCCGCGCCCGCGTCCGCCGCCGCCGCCGCGGCGCCGCGCGCAGGTCGGGTTTGAGGAGCTCGAGGCGTTTGCGCTGGCCAACCCCGACCCCGCCGAGTCGCTCGGCAGCGGGCGGCAGGAGCTGGCTGAGATCTACCTCGACATGGCGCTCTAGGGTTTACACAGGCAGCTCGGTGTGCAGGGCTTAGGAGAGGGCCTGCTGGAGTCGTTGCAGACCTGCGGGCGGGCGTGCCGGGCCGGCTGCGATGCGTCCCGACGGGGCGGCCGCGACGGCCGAGGCGCCTGGCGCGCGCGCGCGCACGCGCGCGGGCTGCGGATGGCGGCCGGGGCGCTGTGCGCGGCTGGGGCGCGCGTGCGGCGGCGGCGCGCGGGCGGCCGGCTGCATCGGACGGACCCGGGTGCAACGCGCGTCGTTGCCGCACTCGGGGCGCGCCTCGCGCCCGGCGCGCGCCTCGCGCTCACATGAGGTCGTACAGGCTGTCCAGCTCGCCCGGGTCCAGCGCCGGCAGCGCCTGCTTCTGCTGCTGCGGCGCCGCCTGCGCCGCCGCCGCCGCCTGCTGCGCCAGCTGCTGCGCCGCCGCCTGCTCCGCCGCCGCTGCGGCGTCGTCAAACGCGCGCCGCATGTCCGCCAGCTCCTGCCGCGCCGCCGCCGCGCTCGGCGTGTCGCGGTGCGGCGCCTGGCCGTACGTCTCCTGCGCGGCGGCGGCGGCGGCGGCGCGGGTTGGGGAGGCCGGGGCTGCGCTGCGCGCCCGCAGCGCGGCGCGCTGCCGCCCCGCACCTGCATGCCCACCACCATCGCCGCGCTCGCGCCCTGCAGCCGCCCCGGGCGCGCGAGGCGCTGCTGCTTCGCCGCCGGCTGCGCCGCCTGCTGCCCCGCGCCGCCGCGCTTGCCGTCGGGTTGCTGCTGCTGCTGTTCCTGCTCCTGCTGCCCCTGCTGCTGCTGCTGGCCCTGCTGCTGCTGCTTCTGCGCGTCTGCCGCGGCCTTGGCCTCCGCCTTGGCCTTGGCGACGCAGCGCACCGGCGCCCAGCGCGCCCAGCTCGAGAACCTGCGCAGCGGCGGCGGCCGCAGCGCCGTCGCACGCCCTCGCTCGCACAACGCGCGGGCGCCGGCCCCACCCACAACCCTAAACGGCCGCCGCCGCCGCCGCCTGTCTCACTTGTAGTACGCGTCTGTGCAGGTGCGCAGCCAGAGCGCGTTGACGAGCTCGGCGCCGTCCGTCGACGCGATGTGGGGGTACAGCGCGGCCGCCTTGAACGCCTCGGCCGCGGGGCGGAAGGGCTCGAAGCTCACGGGGCCGTGCAGGTCCCCGAAGCGCGCGTTGTAGGCGTCGTAAAACGTCTCGTCCTGTGTGGCGGCGCGCGTGTAGTTCGGTGTGTGCGGCGTGTGCGCGCGTGTGCGGTGCAGCGTGCGCGGTGCGGTGTGTGCGCGTGCGCGGTGGGTCGGCGCGGGCGCGTGGCGCGTGGCGCCTGCCACCGCCAGCGCAAGAAGCCAGTGCGCGCGGCCAGCGGCTCGCAGCAGCGGGGCGCACCAGGAAGAGCCCCAGCTCTGGCGCCATGGGCGTGAGGTGGTCGCGGTCGGGGTCGAGCGCGAGGCCGAGGCACCCCGGCGGCGCGGTGCCGCGCATGATCGCGACCGCCATGCCCACCTGCCGCGGCGCGGCGCGGCGCGGCGCGGCGTGGGAGGCGGTGTGGGCGTGGACGAGGCGCGTGCAGGGCGCAGGGCACAGGGCGCAGGCGCGCATGGCGGCGCCGGCGGCGAGGTCGGGGGCCCGGCGCGCGTGCGTCGGGGGGCTCGCTCGGCGGCCCCGCCCGCCCGCCCCGCACACCGCGCACCAGCTTGCGTATCTGGTGCAGCATGAAGCTCTGGCCCACGACCACGAGCTTCACCCAGGGCGACCCGCCCACGTCCATCGGCGCCGCGGTGAAGCTCAGGATGTAGCGCTGCGCGGCGGGGTCGGTCGCGTGCACGCGCACCTGCGCGGCGCGGCGCGGCGCGGCGCGGCGGTGAGCGCGACGGTGAGCGCGCGCGCGGGCTGGGGCGCGCGGGCGGCCGGTTGGCCGGCCGTTGGATTGCGCGGTGCGGCCTGCCTGTCTGGTGATTGATCAACCGCCGAGCAGCGCACGCACCGTGTAGTTGTGAAAGTTGTGCGTCCCCCGGTACTGGTCGAGCACCTCGTTCAGCCGCGCGAGCTGCTCCGCCCCAAACGTGAACCGCGCCTGCGACGCAGCGATGTCCGCCCTGTCGCCGCAGCGGCGGCGGCAGCGGCGGCGGCGGGGTCGGCGGGGCCGGCGCGGCGCGGTGTCCGCGCCCCCAGCGGGCGCACCGCAGGCGCGCGAGCTTCTCGCTGCCGAGCTTGCTGGTGGACGCGCGCTCGTCGCAGGCGCGCTCCGCGCGGGCGCTGCGCGCCGCGCCGCCGCCGCCGACCGACTCGGCGCCGCTCGCGCCGTCGCCGTCCGCGTCCGCGTCGCCCGCCGCGGCCACCTCTGCGTCCGCCGCCGCCGCCGCGGCCGCCGCGTCCGCGGCGTCGGCCGCGTCCGCCTCTGCGTCCGCCGCGCCCAGCGCGCCGCCGCCGCCGGGCGCGCCGTCGCGGCCGGCCGCGCAGCAGGCCGGGTCGAAGACCCAGGCCGGCAGGATGTACTCGTACTTTCGCTTGTCACAGAACTTGCGCGCGTCAAAGCCGTCGGTCGTGCGCTGGATGCCAAAGACGCGGATCTGCGCCGCGGCAGCGGCGCGGGGGCACGGGATTCATCGCGAGTCAACGGCGGCGGCGCGCGAACACGACCGCGCGCGCGCGCGCGCACGCAGGCGCAAGCACGCGCACGCGCGCACACGCGCCTGCTGCGGCAGGTGTGCGTTGACGCGCTCCACAAAGGTGTCGACCGGGTCGATGATGAGCTTGGCGCTCACGACCTGGCACGCGGCCGACACGCCCTTGTCGGTGCGCGCGGCGCGCATCCAGTGGATCTGCGCGGCGCGCGCGCGTGGTGCGTGCGCGCTGGGCGCGGCGGCGCGGGGCGCGGCGGCGCGGAGCCGCGGCGGCCGGGCGCGCTGGCGCCCCGCGCGTGCTGCGCTGCGCCGTGCTGCGGCGCGCCTTCATGAAGCTGCCGGCGTTCTGGTCGCTGATCGCGCCCGCCCGCACGAGCGCCGCCTCCAGCTCCGCCTCAATCGTGGGGAAGCCGGGGTTGCGCTGCATGCCCTGCGGGGCATGCGGCGCGGCGCGGCAGCGCGGCGCGGCGCGGCAGCGCGGCGCGGCGCGTCGGCCGAGGCCGGGGCGCCGGCGCCGCCGCCCGGCCGGCGCGCGGCAGGCGCAGCGGCGCTGCGCACGTGGAAGCCGGCGCCGAGGTAGGCCAGGTGCATGGCCACCTTGCGCTTGGGCGGCAGCCGCGGCTTGGCGCCGGCGGCGCCGGCGGCCGCCGCGGCGCCGCCCGCCGCGCCCGCTGCTGGCCCCGGCGGCGCGGGTGGCGCGGCGGGTGGCGGGGGAGCTCCGCCATGCTGGGCGGCGGGCCGCGGCGCGGCGCCTCAGGGCTGGGGCAGGAGGGCGGGCCCGCTGCTGCCGCTGCTGCCGCCGCCCGGCCGGCGCGTGCGGCGCGGCGCGGTGTTCGTCGCGCCTGCGAGTGTGCCGGCGCAGCGTGCCACTGGGCCAGAGCGCCGGCCCGCCAGGGGCGCGGTCCAGCGCGCGGCCCAGCCCGGGACCGCGACGCGCGCAAAGCCCGGCGCAGGCGCTCTGGCGCTCCCCCGCGCCCGGCAGTCGCGCCACACCTTCCCCAGTGTCGCGCGCCGCGTCCCGAGCGCCGCCACAGGCACCTTCGCCACCGCACCGACCGGCGCCGCCGCCGGAGCAGCAGTAGGGGCGCACGCGGCGCCGCCGCCGGAGCAGCACCACCAGGGGCGCACGCAGCGCCACCGCTGTAGCAGCAGCACTACCAGGGCGCGGAGGCAAGCCCTGCACGATGCAGGGCAAGGTCTCCGACCACTTCAGGGCGAGCAAGCCCGGCTCGTCGAAGGCCCGTGGCAAGGCCGGCAAGGCAGCGGCGGCCGAGCTGCTGGGCGCGCACGGCGAAGCTGCCACGTCCAACCGTGAGCCGCCGCCGCGCCGCCGCGCGGCGCCGGGAGGAGGCCGGCCGGGGGGCTCGCCGCGGGGCAGGGCAGAGCAGCGAGGCGCCCGCGGGGGCGGGCCAGCCTCACGCCGCCGCCGCGCCGCCGCCGCGGCCCGCAGTCGACGTGAGCGAGGAGGAGCGCCTGCTGCGCGCGTTCGACCTCGAGACGCGCTTCGGCCCCTGCGCCGGCCTCAGCCGCCTGGAGCGGTGGGAGCGCGCGGAGAAGTTTGGGCTGTCGCCGCCGCCGGCGGTCAAGGCGCTGCTGACCGGGCCGGGCGTCCCGGAGGCGCTCAACCGGTGCCTCTGGGACGGCCGCATCTGACGCGCCGCGCCCCGACAGCGGCAGCACTGCGGAGGGAGGGAGCGAGACCGACTTGGACGCGCCGGCGCGGGCGGCGGTTGCGAGCGCGGCGCGGGGGGCGTTGTGCGAGCGGCGCGCCGCCGTCGCTGTGCAGGGCTGGGGCAGGAGGGGGCGGTAGGGCGTGCGGAGGCAGGCTGCCGGCGGTGCTGAGGCGTTGACGGTACTGAGGGGCGGGGGACCCCGCGTGTGCAGGGTTGGTCGGCGTGCGGTGCGGGTGTGAACCAGGCAGCAGGATGGGCGCGCGGCGCAGGGTCGGGCGCAGCGAGTGCTGGGCCAGCGGCTGCTGCCGTGCGGGAGCCCCGGGACGCCGCCGCCGGCGGTGAGACATCCGCCGCGGCTGGCTGGCGAGGGCGGCGCGACGGGCGGCGCGGGGGCGCGTAACGGCGCGCGTGGTTTTGCCGTGCCGCAACTGCGCGCCCAACAACTCCGGTCGCCGCCGGGTCTCAGGTCTTGCGGTTGAAGCGGTCGATGCCCTGCCAGGGCGGCGCACGGCAGGCGGCGGCGGGTGGGCGCCGTCGGGGCGGGGGCGCGAGGGGTGCAGCAGCGCGCTCACGACAAGCCGCCCCCCGGCCGCGCCGTGCACCGCCGCACCGCCGCGCCGTGCACCGCCTGGTCGCCCTGGCCCGCGCCTGGGCCCGTGTGGCTGCGGTCGTACTGCGGGGCCTTGTCCTGCCGCGCCTGGGCCTCCATGCGCATCAGCTGCGGCGGCCGCACGGCGCGCCGCGGTCGGGCGGGCGGCGCGCAGCCGGCATCGCGCAGCCGCTGCGCACGCCGCGCGCTGGGCCGCGCGCTGGGCCGCGCGCACGTGCTTCTCGTCGGCGCTGGGCGCGGCGCCGTGCTCGCCCCGCAGCTCGTCTGGCAGCTCGCTCGGGCGCTGCTGTGTTTCGTGGGCGAGCCGGACGCCGATCGCGCGCGTCGCGCCCAGGCCGCGCGTCGCCTCGGCGCCGTGCTGCCGTCCTCGCTCTCGTGGATGGCGTCAACCAGCTCCTGGGGCGGCTTGAGCTCCCGCGTCGCCTTCTGCGCGCGGCACAGCGTGCGGCGCGCGCAGCAGCGGCGGCGGCGGCGGCGGCGGCGGGGCCTTGCGCTGCGATCGCGCAGCACCGGCCGGCGCCAGCGCTGGGCGAGGCTAGCACTGAGCGGGGCTGGCGTGGGGCAGCGCGCCCCGCGCGGGCGACGGCGCGGCCGCTGCGCGCGCACCATCGCGGCGGGCGGGCGTGGGCGGGCGCGGCGGCGGTCCGCGATCGCGTCGGCGGCGGTGTCTGCGGCGGCGGGGCTGCTCGCGGCGCCATCCGTGCGCTGAGGGGTCGCGCGCGGTTTTGCGCCATACCCCCGCGTCACGCCCCGCCCGCGCGCAGCGCCGCCACCGCCCGCCGCGCGGCGTGGCCGCGGAACGCCGCCTGCACGGTCGTCGCGGCCGCGCCGCGCCGCGCGTCCGCCCCGAGCGGCTCCTCTGGCGGCGCCGCCGCTGCTGCGCCGCCGTGCCCGCCGCTGCCGCCCGCCGCGCTCGCCGCGCTCGCCGCGGACGCTGCGCTCGCGGCCTTGGCCTCCGCCGCCGCGCCCGCCGCCGCCGCCTGCGCCGCCAGCGCCGCCGCGGCGGCGGGGTCGAGCTGCGTGTGGGGGCGGTTGGGGTTGTTGTCGAGCAGCCAGCTCCCCAGGAACGCCACGGCGGCGAGGCGGTCGCTCGTGGGCTTCTCCCGCGCGAGCGCGGTCAGCGCCTTGACCAGCGTCGGCTGCAGCCGCGCCGCAATGTACTCCTGCGCGGCGGCGGGGCGCGCGCCACGGGTGAGGCGGCCGGCGCCGCCGGGGCAGGGCGCGCGCCGGGCAGCGCGCCGGCGTGCGCGCGCGCGCGCGCCTGCGCCGCGGCCGCGTCGGCGGCCGCGCCCGCGAGCTGCAGCTTGGGGAAGAGCAGCCGTATCTCGCGCGCCGCGGCCTCGGCGCTGTCCGAGCCGTGCACCGCGTTGCGCGTGGCGTCGCTGCCGTAGAGGGCGCGCAGGCTGCGGCACGCAGGGGCGCGCGGGGGTGGCGGTGGCGCCCGCGCCGCCGCCCCGGCTGCGCGCCCACCCCACACCAGCGCGCCCGGCGGCCGCGGCGGGCGCACCTCTTGGGCGCCGCGAGGCGCGCGTCGAGCACGCTGGTCGGGCCAGCCAGCTCGCGCCAGGCGGCGACCGCGCCGGCGCGTGCGAGCACCATCGCCACAGCCGGCCCGCCGGTCATGAACTCCACCAGGCCAGCGAAGAAGGGCTTGCCGGCGTGCTCGGAGTAAAACGCCTCCGCGAGGCGCGGCGGCATCTGTCGCGCAGCAGCGGCGCGCGGCGCGTGCGGTGCGGCGGGCGTGAGGCGCGCGGCGGGGTGTGGCGGGGGGTCCCAGTCGGCTGGCTCGCTCGAGTGCCACTGGCAGCTGCCTGGGCGCCCCGTGCCGCCCACAGGCGCGCCAGCCAGCGCCCGGGCGCGCGCGCTCGCCTGCAGCTGCCGCCGCGCCAGCACGATGAAGCCCGCCATCTCCGCGAGCTGCGTGATCTCCTGCGCCTTTCCCGCGGCCACGGCGTCGGGCTTCACGATGGCGAGCGTGTACTCCATGGCGGGGGCCGCTGCTGCGCAGCGTTGACCGCGCGACCGCGGCGCAGCCGTGCGCTCCGGGTGCACGGAGTGCGGCCGCTTGCGCTCGGCCCGCCGCCGGTCGCAGCACGAGCGCGGGCGGCGGGCACGCCCGACGTTACAGCGGCTCTGCGCGGCGCGCCCCGGCAGCGGCGACGCCGTGCCGCGGCGGCCGCCACACGCGCGCGCGCACCGCGTCCGCGTCCAGCGCGCCGCCCCGCGCAAGCAGCACGCCATCCAGCAGGCTGCGCGGCGCGCCCGGGTCGGGCGGCAGGCCGCACCAGCCGCGCAGCGCCGCGACGAGCTCGTCGCCGCCGCAGCCCGCGTGCAGGCCCATCGCCGCCGCCGCGGCCGCGCGCAGCCCGGCGGACCGCTCGGCGGCGCCGTCGGCGTCGTCTGCCTCGGCGAGCGGCGCAAACACGCCGTCGCACAGCGCCGCCGCGACGCACCAGGCGGTGAGGTAGCAATGGTATGTCCCGGCATGTGCAGCCATGACCGGCAGTAGCGCGAGCTGCGGGGCGCGCGCAGCGAACGGCGCCCGCCGCAGCGGTCAACGGTGCATCCAGCTGAGCAGCAGCGCCAGCGGCGGCGGCGCGCAGCGGCAGCCCCGCGCGGCGCTGCCGGCGCGCACCTCGCGCAGGCTGCCGCCCGCCGCCACGGCGCCCGGCAGCCCCCCGACGGCGCGCCACGCGGCGCGCCAGTGGTCGCTGCAGGCGGCGGCGCCCAGCTCCCCAAGCGCCTGCTCCGCCAGCCCCGTCGCGACGCGGCCAGCGAGCGCGAGCGCGCTTGCGTAGCGCGCCCGATACCAGTCCGCCAGCGCGCGCGCGAGCTCGTCCGGCAGCGGCGCCCCGCTGGGCCCAGCGTGGCGGCAGACGCGCGCGAGCACGGCCGGCCGCGTCAGCAGGCACTCCATGAGCTGCGACGGCACCTCCAGCAGGTCGGGCGGCAGAAAGCGCCCCGACAGGTGCGCGGCGGGCTGCCTGCGTCGGCCCGGCCGGCGCGGGCGCCGGGGCGTCAGCGCGCGCAGCGCGCACGGCAGCCGGGCAGGCCCGGCAGAGCTGCGGGGGTCACCTGCTGCTGAGGATGAGGTGCAAAGCGTGGCCCATCTCGTGCCCCAGCTCCCACAGCTGCGCGACTGACAGCACACCCACACTGCCGCCGCCGCCGCTGGCCGGCTCCGCCTCGTCCAGCGGCCCCTGCTCCTGCAGCAGCCGCTGGCCCGCGCCGGCGTCACCGGCGCCGGCGCTGCCGCCGAGGCGCCGCCCCGAGATGCCCACCGCGACCACCGGCGCGCCGCCGCACCGCTCCAGCAGCGCCGCCTGCGCCGCGGGCGGCAGCTCCGCCCAGCCGCGCGCATCGGGCGGCGCTGCGACCGGCGGCGGGCCCCCTGGCTCCGACGCGCGGGTCAAGCGAAGCTGGCGCGCGCCGTAGCCGCCACCGACATCCACGTACGCCACGCCCAGCAGCTGCAGGCCAGTGCCGCCGCCGCCACCGCCGCCGCCGCCGTCCGCGCCCTGCTGCCGCCGCACGACCATGGCGACGGCCACGTCGGCGCGCCACGTCTCTGCCTCGACCGCGGGGCGCAGCATCAGCTCGCACCCCAGCGTGCGCTGAAGCAGGTCGCTGAGGCCGGACAGCACGCCGCCGAGCGTGAGGTGCTCCGCCAGGCGCGGGTCGCGCAGCGGCTGCAGCAGCGGCGCGCGTGCGCGGTTCGCCAGCCAGTCCCAGTCCCAGGGGCCGTGCTGCGGCTCCTGCTGCTCCAGCTGCTGCTCCTGCTGCTGCTCCTGCTCCAGCTCCTGCAGCTGCTCCTGCTCCTGCTCCTGCTGCCGCTTCTGCTGCTGCTCGTCCGGCTGAGGCAGCTGCCGCAGAACCCACGCCACCTCCTCGTCTGCCAGCGGCTGCAGGGCGGCCGCCAGCTGGAGCAGGAAGTCCACGGGGGTGCTGCTCGCCCCACCACCGCCGCTGCCGTCGCTGTGCGCGTCGCCGTCGTCGCCGTCGGCGCCGGACCCGGGCGCCGCAAAGGCAGCGGTCAGGCGCTGTGATGTCTGCGCCAGGTAGCTGGCATGCCCCGCCAGCCGCGCCTGCTGCTGCCGGCAGTTGGCGAGCGCGCCGAGCAGCCGCGCCGCCTCGGCGAGGCGCGGGCGGAGGGCCTGCAGGTACGCCGCGCGCCGCACGCGGCCGTCGCCGCAGCGCTGCAGCAGCTGCTCCAGCACGCCCCGCGTCACCTGCACCACGTGAGTCGTCGAAGGCGCGGCGCCGCCGTCCGCTGCCCCCGCCCCTGCCGGCTGCTGCTCCGCCAGCAGCACGGCCAGCGGCGCGGGCAGCTCCAGCGGCACTGGGGCGGCGACGGACGGTGGCAGGGGCAGCGGCGCGGCCGTCAGCAGGGCTGCGCGGCGCCGCACGCCCCCGCGCGGCACGCCCCCGCGCGGCACGGCGCGGCGCGGCGCGGCGCGCACCCGGCCGGCGCAGCGCGTCGTCGATCGCGGCGATCGTGGCGGCCTCCCGCGCGCGCAGCGCCGCGAGCGCCTGCGCGTTGCTGTCGGGCGCCTCCAGCGCGGCGAGCCAGTCCAGCGAGTCGCGCGGCACGTAGCGCGCGTACGCCGCCGCGAGCACGCCGCACAGGCGCAGCTGCTGCGCGCGCGACAGGCCGTCGCCCGCGCCGTCGTCGCCGGCGGCGGCGCCGCGCTGCGCCTGCTGGCGCAGGCGCTCGCGCGCGCCGGCCAGGCGCGCCGCCGCGGCCTTGCTGCCGCACAGGTGCGCCTCGTACTTGGCGCAGTCGGCCGCCACCTGGGCCGCCGCCGCCGCCCACGCGGGGTCGGCGTGGCACTGCGAGACGTGCACCGCGAGCGCGCGCGCGCTGCGCAGCTCCGCGAGCGCCGCGTCGAGCGCCGCCAGCAGGCGGCCCGGGCTGCTCGTGCGCAGCGCGGCGCCCCACGCCGCCTCCAGGCGCGGCCGCACGGCGCCGCGCCAGTGGCGGTCGTACGCGTCCGGCGCGCCGACGCCGGGCAGGCAGAGCAGGCCGGGCGGGCGCGGCGCCTGCTGCTGCGCGGCCCGCGGCGGCGCAGCGGCAGCGGCGGCCGCCACGCGCCGCGCGGCGCGGCACGGCGGCTGCGCGCGCACCGCAGCGCGCCGCCGGGCGCACCGCGTCGCCGGCCGCGGCGCGGCGGGCGCGTGCATCGCCCGCCCCCGCCGCCCGCCGGGGGCGAGAGCGGCAGCAGCGGCGCCCGCCGCAGGCGAGCGCGGCGCAGCGGCGGCCGGGCGGCCGCGCCGGCGAGGCGGCGGCAGCGGTACTTGGCGGCGGGTCTGGCGACGCCGGCAGCGGCGGCGGCGGCAACGGGCGTCAAAGCAGCGGCGCTCGTTGAAGCGCCGCGGCGCAGCGGACCGTCGGGGCGCCAAGTGCGAACCGCCCGCACTCGCTTGCCCACGCACAGACGCGCCACCCCGCCGTCCGCCGCCCCCAGACTCGCCTGCAGGCGTGCTGCCTCGCCATCAGCGCTCCCCTCCCAGCTGGGCGCGGTCTGGGCCGAGCCGCGTCGCGTGCGAGTCCGCACAGACACTGCGCATACCGTGCGCCGGTTGCAGCGCCAGGCAGGGCACAGCCAGGGCGACAGCAGCAGCAGCAGCAGACCCGGCGCCGCTGCCGCCGCGATCGCGCGCGCCGGCCGCGGGCGTCGCGCGGCCGCCCGCCGGGCGCCATGTCTAAGGAGGAGGAGCTGTCGGACAGCACGGGCGTCGCGCACATGGTCGGCGGTGCGTGGCGGCGCAGCCGGCTGCGCGGCGTCGACCGCGCCCCCGCCTCCACCCGCCCACGCCCACGCCCGCCCCCGCCGGCTCGCCGCGCCGCGGCGCCGCAGGCGTGGTGAAGGTCATCACCAACGACGGCCGCGTGGTCAAGGCACGCGCGCGCGCGCGCAACAGCGGCCCCGGCAGCGCGGCGCGTCGCGGCGCCCGGCCGGCCGCCGACGCGCGCGCTCGCCCTCGCGCCCTTGCCCCCCTTGCCCCCTTGCGCAGGGCGTGCTGCGGGGGTACGACCAGACCAATAATGTCATCATCGAGGACTGCTGCGAGCTCGTGTTCAGCACCACGGTGCGGCGGCCCCGCGGAGCGAGCGAGCCCGCCGACGCGCGGCCCCGACCGCGCCAGCTGCGCGCAGCGCCGCCCACCTGCCTCTCCCGCGCGCGCCGCTCCCGCGTGCGCCGCAGGCGGGCGTGCAGCTGGCTGAGATGGGACTGCAGGTCATCCGCGGCAGCAACGTGTGAGCGGCGCGGGCGGCGCCGCGGGCGCGGGCGCCGCGCGCGGGCGCCGCGCGCGGGCGCCGCGCTGCGACCCTCACGCGCCGCGCCCCGCCCGCCGCCGCTGCCGCCTGCCGCCGCGCGCGTGGGCGGGGGCAGCGCCGTGATCGGCGAGGTGGACGAGGAGGCGTACGAGGCCATCGACCTGGACCAGCTGCGCGCGGCGCCGCTCAAGCCCATCGCGCACTAGCGGGCCCGCCCGCCGCGCGTGCGGGCCTCCTGGGTTTGCAACCGCCCCCTCCCCCCCTTCCCGCGCCTCGCTCGCCCGCCCGCTCACTCGCGCGCCGCGGCGGCCTCCTCCCGCACGCCCAGCAGCGGCGCCGGCGCGCAGGGCCCGCCCGCGTCGGCCGCGCCGTCGCCCGGCGCCGGCAGCACGTCGACCGGCCCCGCCTCGGCCGCCTCGAGCTCGGTCGCCGTCAGCTCGCCGACCGCGCGCCCCAGCAGCGCGCCCGCCGCCGCCGCGGCGACCACGGGCGCCGCGCCGCCTGCGTGCGCCGGCCGCGCGTGCTGAGCGGCGAGCGGCGCCGGCCGGCCGCGGCGCTGCGGGCGGGCGCACCGAGGACCGCGCCCGCCGCCAGGGCTCCGCCGGCCGCGCCCGCGAGCGTGCCGGCCGCCTTGGCCGCGCCGCCCTCCGCGCCCGGCTGCTGCTGCTCCGCCGACATGGCCGCGGGCGTGGGAGGGCGTGACGGGCTGGGGGCGTGATGGCGGGCGGCTGTGACGCGATCGCGGGCCGGCGGGAGCTCGTCGCCGCGCGGCGCGGCGGGCGGCGTCATGACTCATGACGACCGGCACTCAAGCTGCCTCTCCCCGTCTCGATTAGGCCCTTCCCCCCGTCCCGCGGGTCCCCCGCCCACACACCCGAGCTCTGGCCGCAACGAACGAACGACCGCGATGGCCGACCCGCGCTCCGACGACGCGCGGCGCGGCATTCCCGCGATCGACCCAGCCGCAGCGGCGCAGGCGGGGGGCGCGGGCCGCGCGCAGGGCGCGGGCGCGGGCACCGCCTCGGGCGCCGCCCTCGGCGGCGCCGTCGGCGCGGCGGGCGGGCCCGCGGGCGCGGCGCTCGGCGCGGCGGCGGGCGGGCTCGCCGGCGGCGTCGCGGGCACGGTCGTCGCCGAGCAGCGCGGCGTGGGCGGGCAGGCGCTGTCGATGGGCGCGGTGCTCGAGCACGCGTCGGGCGAGCCCGCGGGCAGCCCCGCCACCGCCGGCGCGGCCACGGTCGGCGGCGGCGGCGCGTGATGCGGGCGTTCGGAGGAGTGTAATCGGCACCCGCGCGCGGCCGTGTCCGCTTACACAACGACACCCCGCCCGCGCGCGGGCGGCAGCGCCTGCTGCCGCCGCGTGGCACGGGCGCGCGCGTGCGCGCGCGCGGCGCCTACTCGTCCTCCTGGCTGCGCAGCTTGGCGGCCTTGTTGGTGACCGCGATGTTGAGCTGCGTCGCGCGCTCGACAATCTCCTTGCGCTTGCGCGCCGACACGTCGTGCGCGACCTCGGCGCAGAAGACGCGGTTGTGCATCAGCAGCATCTCCAGGTCCTTCACGTTGTGCACCAGCACCTGCGCAAGCGGCCGCGCCCCCCGCCGCGGCGATATCAGCGGTCAGCGCTCAGCGCAGGCAGCGGTCGGCGCGCGGTCGCGGTCGCGGTCGTGCCGCGCCGCGCCGCCACGGCGGGGCCGCCGCCGCCGCGCGCCCGCCCGCCCGCCCGCGGCGCGCACCTTCTTGAAGCCGTTGGGCAGCACGTGGCGGTCCTTCTTGTTGGTGGCGTAGCCGATGTTGGGCATCTTGATGGCGCCCTTGAACTTCCTGCGAGGCCGCGGCGGCGGCGCGGCGCGGCGCGGTCGGCGCGGCGCGGCCGGCGGCCGCGGGCCGCGCGGGCTGCCGCCGCCCCGCCGCCGACGGCCCGCTGCTGGCTGGCAGCCGCCGCGAGCCCCGCTCTGATGCGAGTCGCGCGCCGGTGCCGCCGCGCGCCGCTGCCGCCGGTCGCCGCTGCCGCCGGTCGCCGCTGCCGCTTGCCCTCGCCGACCGCGCGCTGCGCCGCTCGCTGCTGCTGCTGCGCGCTGCTGCCGCCGCTCGCTGCTGCCGCTCGAGGGCTGCCGCCGCCACAGCTGCCAGCACGGCTGCTGCGCCTGCCGTTGCAGTCGCCACCGCTGCGGCCGCTGCCGCGGCCACTGCTGCCGCCGTCGCCGCCGCTGCCGCCGCCGCTGCGCGGCCTGCCGCCGCGGCCTGCTGCGCGTCGTCGCCCGCTGCCCCTCCCCCCTCCACCACCGCCACCGTGAGCCCCTGCTGCAGCCGCAGGAGGCCGCCTGCGCCGCGGCCGCGCACCTGCGCACGCGGCCATCGATACCCTTCGGGCGCCTCCAGCTGGGCTTGACGCAGAGCTTCCTGTCGCTCTGGTGGCGGTCGAAGTGCTTCTTGCGCTTCACCTCCTTCTTCCGCTTCACCAGCGGCTGCACCATCTTGACCGGTCTGCGGCGGTGGCGGCGGGCGCGCGCGCGCGCAGCAGCAGCGGTGGGCGGCCGGCCGCCGCGCCGTCGCCGCCGCGGCTCCTCGGCCCGCCGGCCGCCCGCTGCGTGGCGCCCGCTCGCTGGCGCCGCTCTGACGCCGGGGGCGCGCGCCGGGGCTGGCGCGGCCGCCTGGCCGCCGGGGCAGCAGCCCGGGCTGATGATCGACTGCCGCCCCCGCCTCGCCCTCCGCCGGGGCCAGGGCCGCCCGCCCCGGCCCCGCACGCGCTGCGCCCGCCATGGCGCGTCCGCCAGCCGCGCGGGCGGCCCCTGTGCCGCTGCTGCCGGCGGGGCGATGCCTGCCCGGGCTGCGCCGTCGTGATGGGGCCGCAGCAGGCGCCGCGAGCCCGCGCTGTCGCTGTATCACGCCCACGCGCCCCTCCGCGGCCCCTTGAGCGCGGCCGGCCCGCGGCGCGAGCAGCCGACGCCGGCGGGCGCGGGCCGCACCTGCTGCGCCTGCGCTCCTCGAGGGATTCAGGCCGACGCGCAGCCGAAGAGGGCGAGCCCAGCTGGCGCGGGCGGGCAAGAGCGGGGCAGCAGCCGGTGAACCTCAATACCTCGTGGCGGCCCGAGCCCGCGGCCGTCGCTGCCCGCCGCCGTGCCCACGCGGAATGCCGGATGTCACCAGGGGATGACGCGGCGACCGCGCCGCTCGCCGGCCGCCGTCTGCGCGCCGGCCGCCGCCGGCGCCCCGGCGCCCCCGGGCCCCGCCCGCCAGCGGCGCTGGCTGGCCCTGCCCCCTCGGCAGCAGGCAGCAGGCCAGGCCCAACACTCCTCGTCAGCCCTTGCCCCCGCACCCGCCGCCGAGCAGCTTGCGCCGCACCGCGTCGCCCGGACGCTCGGGCGCGCGCGCCCGGCCGCCGCGCCCCCGACCCCCGCCGCGCGCCGCCGCCGCCGCCTCGCCGGCCGCCTCGGCGTCGAGCTCCCGCTGCAGCGCCGCCGCGACGCCCTCGTCCGTGAAAGCACCGGCCAGCACCGCCTGGTTGTGGGTGGGCGGGGGGCGGCCGCGCCGCGCGCCGCGGCCGCCGCCGCGCCCGGCGTCGCTGCCGCCGCCGGCACCTGCCGGCGGCGGCGGCGCAGCCGCGCCGGGCGCCGGCCCCGCGCCGGCTGCCGCCGGCGCTGCTGCGGCGCCCCGAGCTCCCGCCGCTGCGTCGGCCGGCCGCGGGCGCTTGGAGGGAGGCACATAGTAGCTGGCGGCGTGCCCCACCAGCTCCTGCAGCCTGGCGGCAGTCGCGGCAGTCGCGGCGGCAGCGCAGCCGCGGTCGGCGCGGGCGCCTCCCCCAGGGCTGCGCCCCCACGCGCGCCCGCGCCGCCCGCGCGCCCGCCCGCGCGCCGCCGCTGGCGCGCGCGCACCTGTGCTGCGGGATGGCCGCGTCGGCGTCGACCGCGCCCCAGTGGTTATACAGCTCCATGCCATGGCTGACCACGCCGTAGCTCGCGAGCAGCCAGTCGCTGCCGTCGACCGGCAGCTTCGGCGCCGACGCCAGCAGCTTGGCGCGCAGCGACGCGCTCAGCGCGCCGCCCGCGCCGCCCGCGCCGCCTGGGCTGCCTGGGCTGCCCGATGCGTCGCCCTCGTCGCCGCCGCCGCCGCGGCGCGGGCTGGCTGGCGGCGGGCTGGGGCTGTCGGGGCGCGCCACCCAGCGGCGCTGCTCCGCCTGCTCGCGCACCTCGCGCGGGATGATCCACTCGCCGCTGGGCGCGGTCGCGGGATCGCGCAGGCCCGCGTAGGCGTCGGCCGGCGTCGGCTGCTGCTGTGTCTGTGCCTGCTGCTGCTGAGCCTGCTGCTGCTGCTGAGGCTGAGGCTGCTGGGGCTGCTGCTGCTGCCGTCGAGGCTGCCGAGGCTGTAGGGGCTGCGACTGCTGCGCCTGCAGGTGGCTCAACCCCGCTGCCGCCGCCGCCGCCGCCGCCGCGTCCATCTGGCGCCGCAGGCCGGCGCCGATGGTGATGCCCGCGGCGGCGGCGCCACCGCCTGCGTGCGGCGCCACGCGCAGCGGCTGCTCCGCCCTGCAGGGCAGCGCGCCCAGGGCGTCGGCCGGCGCGGGTGGCTCGCCAGCCGCAGCTGGCGCGGCGTCGCCGGCCGCAGCTGGCGCGGCGTCGCTGGCCACCGGCGCGCCTGGCGGCGCCCCCGCCTGCTGCGGCGCGGCGGCGCCCGGCAGCGCGCCCCAGTCGGCCGCCTGCTGCAGGTGGGCCTGGAGCTGCGCGCGCAGGTCCACGACCGCGCGCAGGTGGCCCTGCCGCCGCTGCTGTGCGTCGCCCTCGGGCAGCTGCAGCTGGCTGAGCATGCGCAGCGCGTCGAGCAGCTGGCGCGCGGCGGCGTGCTGCGCCTGCCGCGCCAGGTCGGCGAGCGTGTCGAGCACCGTCGCGCGCCGCGCCGCGTGGGCGGGGTCGGGCGCCCTGCGCGGGCACACGCCGGGCGGGCGCGTGCGGCGTCGGCGCAGGTCTGCGGCGTGCGCAGAGAAAGCGACCCGCGCGCCGCGCGACTGCGACTCACGCTGGGACCTCAAACTCGCCGACCAGCTCCTCCATGTCCAGCTCAGCGCCGCCGCCCACGGCTGCTGGCCCGTCCGCCGGCGCAGGGGCTGGCCCCGGCGCCGCTGCTGCCGGCTGCTGCTGCTGCTGCTCCTGCTTCGGGCCCACATCCTCCCACTCCTGCTCGTCGGCGTCGGCTGCTGCGCCGCCGGCGCCCGCCGCGTCGGACGCGCTCGCCTGCGCACGCGGCAGCGGCTGCGGCGCCGGCGCCTCCTCCTGCTCCCCCGCCGCCGCCGCCTCCACCGGCTGCGCCAGCAGCTCAAAGCACTCCCGCATCTGGCGCAGCAGGCTCGCCAGCGCGGCGCGCTGCTGCGGCCAGTCGGCGGCAAACGCGGCGTAGCGCTGCGCGAGCGAGGCCTGGTGCCGCGCGCGGCGCGCCGCCTCGGCGGCGGCCGCCGCCGCGCGCCGGCTGCTGATCTCTGGGAACGAGTACTGCCGTTTGAGGTAGCGGTACGCCACGGTGACCGCGGGGTAGTGCAGCCCCCAGGCCTCGTGCCACGCCTCGATGGCCTCCAGCGCGCGCTCGCGCAGCGCGCGCGCAGCGCCCGCCGGCGGCGGCAGCGGCGCGTCGGGGCGGTGCCCGACCGCGAGCGCCACGAAGGCGCTGAACTGCCCTGCCAGCAGGGCGCGGAAGCGCTTGGAGCGCGCGAAGAGCACGTCGCAGAGCTCCAGCGCCAGCAGGCGCGTCTGCGCGGTGCGCGGCGCGGCGGCAGGGCGGGCGTCGGCGGCACGGCGGGCGTCGGCGGCGGCGACGGCGTGGGCGGCGGCGCGCGGCGCGGGCGCGCCGCGGGGGGCCTGGTCTGCTGAGTGGCCAGGGCGGCGGCTCGGCCCGACCTGCGCGTGGCCCGCGGCCAGGCGGTCCATGATGAGGCCGTGCGCGTGGCCCACCAGCTCGTCGCTGCCGCGGAGCAGCGCCTTGAGCTGCGCCAGCTGCGGCGCGTCCAGCGAGGCCGCCGCGCTGGGTGCGGTGAGGGCGTCCACCAGCGTCGACGCGCGGCGCGCGGCGCCAAAGTCCAGCGGCGGCGCGCCCGCAGCGGCGGCGCTGCTCGGCGCGGAGCGCGCGGCGCCCTGGTCCATGGGCGCGCCCTCGGCGCGCAGGCGCGCTCCAGGCGGCGCAGATTGCCTGATTCCACGTAACGAGCTCGACGGGGGGCCTTGCTGTGCGTCCAGCAGCGCGCTGGAGCGGCCTAGGCGAGCGTCCCGAGCTCGCGCTCTCGGCGTCCCCCCGGGCCCCGGCGCGCCGCGGCCGCGGTCCGGGCGGTGCGAGCGAGATTGGGCCTGCGCCCTGGCCGGCGACGGGGGCGTGTGGGCGCCGCGCGGGCGCTGGGGAGGCGCAGCGGGGTTCTTGAAGCGGCGCGCACTCGCGCGCGCCCGCCCCGCGCCGCCCCGAGGCGCGCAGCGCGGCGGCGCGGGCACGATCGGTCGCGCCAACCCTCGCCCCCGCCCGGCCCGTGCAGCCTCGCCGCGTTGTTGCCGATCTCTCATGCCGCTGCCCCGCCCCGCGCCCGCCCCGCGCCCGCCCGCCCCCTGAGCCGCATGGCCGGGCGCTCCGGCCGCCGCTAGCGCGCACCCGGGGCGCCGGGGGCACCATGCTGCGCTCCCTGAAGGCCAGCCTCAAGTCCGGCAAGAAAGCGTCCTCCAGCAGCCCGAAGGACGAGGCGGGCGGCCTGGCCGGCGCCAAGGCGACGGCCAGCGGCGCCGCGAAGGCGCCCGCGGCGGCGGCCAAGCAGCCCGCGGCGGCACGGGAGAAGCCGGGCCTGCCCATCATCAACGAGCAGGCCCTGGCCCACTACTACGCGGAGCCGCTGCCCTCCTTTCGCGACGTGCCGCCGGCGGAGAAGCAGCTGCTCTTCGTGCAGAAGCTGCACCTCTGCGCCTTCACGTTCGACTTCAGCGACCCGACCCGGCATGTCCGGGAGAAAGAGATCAAGCGGCAGACGCTGCTGGAGCTCGTAGACTACGCAAACAGCGGCCAGGGCAAGTTCACGGAGGCGGTGAGCGAGGACATCATCTTCATGCTCGCGCAGAACCTGTTCCGCACGCTGCCGCCCTCCCGGAGCCACGACGTGGACAACTTCGACCCCGAGGAGGAGGAGCCCACCCTGGAGCCCGCCTGGCCCCACCTGCAGGCGCGCGCCGCGCCGCCGCCGGCCGCCGCGCCGCGCCGGCGCGCGCCGCCGCCGCCGCTGCTGCTGCCGCGCGCGCCGCTGCTGCTGGTGCTGCTGCTGCCGCGCGCGCCGCGGCCGCTGCTCTGCGCGGCCGCCCGGCGGGGCGGCGCGCGCCGACGCGCCCGCCGACGCGCCCGCGCCGCCGCCGCCCGCCCGCCCGCCCTCGCGTGCGCCGCGCCGCAGATCGTGTACGAGTTCCTGCTGCGCTACGTCGTGTCGAACGACACCGACGCCAAGGTCGCGAAGAAGTACATCGACCAGCACTTTGTGCTGAAGCTGCTGGAGCTGTTTGACAGCGAGGACCCGCGCGAGCGCGACTACCTCAAGACCATCCTGCACCGCGTGTACGGCAAGTTCATGGTGCACCGCCCCTTTGTGCGCAAGGCCATCAACAACGTCTTTTACCGCTTCATCTTTGAGACGGAGCACCACAACGGCGTCGCGGAGCTGCTCGAGATACTCGGCTCCATCATCAACGGCTTCGCGCTGCCGCTCAAGGAGGAGCACAAGGCGCGCGCGGCGCACGCGGCGTGGCGCGGGGGCGCGCGCGCGGCGTGCGGCGCGGGCGGCGCGGCGCCCGCGGGACGGCGCCCGCGGGGACCGCCGGGGCGGCAGCGCGGCGGCGGCGGGGGATGGGACAGGGCGGCAGCGCGGCGCGGCGGGGGGAGGGGTCGACGGGGCGCGACGTGTGTGGCGGCCAGCATGCGCACGCGCGCGCGCGCGCGCGCTCGTCGGCGCGCCGCCGCCTCACGCGCCGCCCGCCGTCCGCGACCGCGCGCAGCAATTCCTGACGCGGGCGCTCATGCCGCTGCACAAGCCCAAGTGCGTGGCGATGTACCACCAGCAGCTGGCGTACTGCGTGACGCAGGTGCGGGCGGCGCCGGCGCGGGCGGCAGCAGCAGCGGCGGCGGGAGCAGCAGCGGCGGCGGCAGCGCCGGCGGCAACAGCGGCAGCAGCAGTGGCGGCAGTGGCAGCGGCGGGAGCAGCGGCGGCGGCGGCAGCGCCGTTGGCAGCAGCCGCAAAGCCGACTGCGGCTGTGGCGGCAGCAGGGCGGCAGCAGCAGCAGCAGCACCGCGGCGAGCCAGCGCAGCGGCGGCCCGCCCGCGCTCAGCCCCGCCCGCCCGCGCGCGCGCAGTTTGTGGAGAAGGACCCCAAGCTCGCAGAGCCGGTGCTGCTGCAGCTGCTCAAGTTCTGGCCGCTCACCAACAGCCAGAAGGAGGTGCTCTTCCTGGGCGAGCTCGAGGAGATCCTGGAGCTCACGCAGCCGCTCGAGTTCCAGCGCGTGCTGGTGCCCCTCTTCAAGCAGCTCGCGCGCTGCCTCACCTCGGCGCACTTCCAGGCACGCGCCGCCGCGACGCGCCGCGCCGCGCGCGCGGCGGCACGAGCAGCGCCCGCAGCAGCGCGGCGGCAGGCACGGCACGCGGCGCGGCGCGCTCACGCGCCTCCTCCCCGCGCGCGCCCGCCCGCGTGCACCCGCGCCCGCCCGCGTGCGCCCCGCCAGGTCGCCGAGCGCAGCCTGTTCCTGTGGAACCACGAGTACATCATCACGCTCGTCGCGCAGTACCGCCAGGCGGTGCTGCCGATCGTGTTTGGCGCGCTCGAGGAGAACGCCAACAGCCACTGGAACCCCGCGGTGCACGGCCTGACCTGCAACGTGCGCAAGATGTTCATGGAGCTCGACGAGGCGCTGTACGAGGAGTGCCGCGCGCGCTACGAGGACGAGCAGCAGCAGCGGCGCACGAAAGAGGAGCAGCGGACGCAGGAGTGGCAGCAGATGCAGCAGCGCGCGCGCGCGAGCGCGGCGCAAAAGGGCCTGCCCAACTGCGTCGTCAACTGCAGCGCCACGTACCAGCCGATCCTCATCCGCAGCAAGAGCTGAGGCGCGGCGCGCCGCCGTGCGGCGGCGCGCCGCGCGGCGGGCCGCGGCGCCCGCTGCGGCGGGGGGCGGACGACGGGCCGCGCGCGCGCCCGCGGCGGGCCGGCGGCGCGGCGGCGCCCGCGGCAGCGGCCGTGGCGCGCCCCGCGGGCGCCGGGGGGCGGCGGCCGCTGCGCCCTGCAGCTGCAGGTGGCGGGCGGCGCGCGCCCCTCGGCGCGCCGGGCGGCGCGGGCGGGCGCTCGCTGCTGCGTGCGCGCCGGGCGGGAGGCGGCTGGCATGGCATGCCTGCCCGCCGAGCACATTCATGGCGTCTGCCGCTCGGCGCCAGCGAATGAACGCGAGGGAGCGGCGCCGGCGGCGCGGCGGCGCGCACGCGCCCGCCACGCCGCCGGCGCGCTCGGCCTGGCGGACGCAGCAGCCTCGGGGGCGTGCGGCGCGGCCAACGGGCGCGCGGCCGGCGGAGCGCCGCGCGGTGCCCGCGCTGCAGCGGAGCAGCGCGGCACACGGCGGGCGCAGCGGAGGGCCGCGGCGCACGCGGGGGCGGCGCGCGCCCCGGTGCGCCCGGCAGCTGCCGGCCGGCGCGGCTTCGGCCCCTGCGCGTTTTGCTTACGGCGCGCCCCGCTGCATGCACTGCACCCTTGACAAGCGCCACGGCGCGGCGGCGCTGCTGCACGGTGCGGCGGGCGCGGTGACTCTGGCACTGCGTGCGGGGGACGGATAGTCAGCTGGGATGGACGGGGGACGGGGCGGAGTTGGCGTGGCGCGCGGCGGGTGTGCGCGTGGCTGGCTGTGCGCAGCGCGCGGCGCTGCTGCGGCCGGCGCTGTATTTGTAGGCACCGCAGCTCAATCTTCGCCTGCCGGGCGGCGCGGCCCGGGCCCGGGCGCGCAGCGCCGCCGCCGCACGCCCGCCGCCCTGGTTTCGCGCTCACATGAGCGCGGCACGGCGTGTAAAGTGGCTTCTGCAGTGGCACGCGTTAACACGCGCGCGCACGGCACTGGACGCGCCGCGGCAGCCACGATCGATCGCGGGCGCTGCAAGCGGCAGCCGCTGCCTGCCCCGCGCGCACACGCGCCCGCAGCCGCCACCCGACCACCCGCACGGCCCCGTCACTCCATGACCACCTTGCCGCCCACTGCAGGCGGCGGCGGCAGCGGCAGCGGGGTGAGCGCAGGTGCGCGGGCGCCGCAGCAGCGGCCACGGCCGCGGCGGCAGCAGCGTGGCGGCGGCCAGGGCGCGCACCTGCTTCTAGCTGCTTCTGCATCGCCTCCGCGTCCGCCTTGCTCACGCCGGTCTTGATGACCACGGGCGCCTTCTCGACCTGCGGAGGAGCGCGCGCAGCGCGCGGCGGCGGTGAGGCCGGCCCGCGTGAGGCCGCGCAGCCGGCGGCAGCACTGCGCCGCGCCGCCCGCCCGTCCCCCGAGCGCGCCCCGCCCCTCCTCCTCCTCCTCCTCCGCCGCCGCCGCGCCCGCGCGCCGCCGCGCGCGCGCGCGCGCCGCGGGCGCACCAGCTCCTTGGCCTCCTTGAGGCCCAGCGCCGTGAGCGCGCGGATCTCCTTGATGACCTTGATCTTGCCCTCCGGCGTGAAGGACTCCAGCTTGACGTCAAACTCGGTCTTCTCCTTGGCCGGCGGCGCCGCGTCGGCCTCGGGCGCGGCGCCGGCCGCCGGCGGCGGCGCCGCCATCGCGGCGGCCATCATCGGCACCGCCGCGCCGCGCGGCACGCCGAGCTTTTCCCGCAGCAGGTTGCTGAGCTGGCTGCACTCCAGCACGCTCAGGGACATGATGTCCTGGGCCAGCTGCTGCACGCGCTCGCCCGGCGCCTCGGCGTCGTCCGCTGGGTGATCACCCGCCGCCGCCGCGAGCGCTCTGCTGCCCCCGCCCCCCAGCAGGCGCGCGCAGGCACCGCCGGGCGCGCCCGGCGCCCAGGCCGCCTGCTGCGCGGCACGCGCGGCCGCCAGCAGCGCGAGCCGCATGCTGCTGCTCCGCGATGCGGGGGCCGCCTGGGGCGCCGGCGCGGGTCCGAGGGTCGCGCTGGGCCTTCCCGGGCGCGGCGATCAGTGCGGGCCGCCCTCCGGCGGTGTCCGCCGGCGCGCAGGAGCAGGCGCTGCGCGGGTGGCCGCGACCGGCGGTGCCTCCCGGGTGCCTGCGTCCAGCGAGCGCGCGGTTGCGGGCCTGCGGGGGCGCGGATGCTCGTGGAGGCCCAGGGGCGTCCGCCCAGCAGCAGCCGGGCGGCGGGGCTCAAGCAGCGGCGGCGCAGGGCTCAGCGAGCAGCGGCCGCAGCCGGGGCGCGGCGGCGGCAGCCGGGGCGCGGCGGCGGCGGTGGGTGCTGCGCCGGCGAGAAGACAGCTGCGTCTCGTTTGCAGGTGATCATCGATGCCCAGTGCAGGTGCCCCCCCCCCCCCCCCCCCCCCCCCCCCCCTCGCGTCGCCCGTCGCTCCTGCTCGTGTCGCACGGCCGGCCGCGCGGCGGCCAGCCCTCTCCTAGACAAGCACACGTCGACGCTCGCGCTCCCCCGGCCGCAGGCGCGACAGCCCTGCCAGCGCGCTGGGCCGGGCGGGCCTGCCGCGCCGCGCCGCGCCGCGCCGCCGCCTAGCGGCTACTCGGTCTTGCCGTCATTGTCGTGCCCCCCACTGGCGGCTGCCCGCTCGCTGCGGGCGGCGGGGGCGGGGCGGCGGGCGGGGGTGAGCGCCTGGCGCCGCTGCCGGGGGCGGCGCTCCCGCGCGCTGCAGCACCGCACGCCGCCCCCGCGAGCGCGTCGCGTGCGCGTGCGCATGCGCTCACCCCGCCGGCTGCTGGTTGCTGTACAGGGTGTAATAGTTCCACCCCGCACCCATCCACAGCGTCGACAGGCCTGCAGCGCGCAGGTCAAAGCGCGCGTCAGGGTCGCGCGGTTGCGCCCGCCTGCTGCCGCCGGCCACGGCGCGTCGCGCGCCACGCCCTGCCGCCGCCCGCTGTCCCCCTGCCGCCGCCCGCTGCCCCGCTGCCCCGCTGCCGCCGCCCGCTGTGCCCCCTGCCGCCGCCGGCTGCCCCGCTGCCGCCGGCCGCAGCGCAGGCGCACCTGCGATGACCATCGGCGCCGCCGCGCCGCGCAGGCTCATCGTCTTGAACACCAGCAGCTCCGTCGCAAAGTGCGTCAGCGCCACCACGAACGACAGCAGCGTCGCGCCTGCCGCGGCGGCGGGCGTGTGGTGGGGGCGCGCGCCCGACAGTCGGCGCCGCGCCGCGCTGCTCGCCCGCCCCGCCCGCCGCCGGCTGCGCCCGGATCGCGCCGCGCTGGGGCCACGTCGCTGGCCGGTCCCGGGACGGCGCCGACGCGCACCGTAGATGGCGGCGTTGGTGGGGTTGCGCGCGCAAATGAGGCACAGCCCGCATGTCAGCACCGTCCAGGTCGCAAACAGGCGGCCGTACAGGTCGTTCACTGCGAGCGGGGCGGCGAGGGCGTCACGCTTTCCCCGTCGGAGGCCTCGCTGCGCCGTTGGGCGGGCCGTTCGCCGCGCCAGGCGGCCGCGAAGGCGGGCCCAGGCGCTCCCGCGCTCACCCAGGCCCGGCTGCAGGTCTATGAGCGCCGTGCGGAAGCGCCCTGGGTCAAACAGGCCTATGTAGACCGACAGTAGCCGCAGGCCGGCCACCACGACCAGCCATCGCGACAGGGCGACGGCCCCTTGTGACATCGGGCGCCCAGGCTGCTCGCGGGCGCCCCTGCGCGCGCGGGGAGGGAGCCGGTGCCCAGCTCCAGGAGAGCGCTGCGTGTGGAGGGCGGCCGTGCGGCGGGCGGTCTGCGCGGCGGCGGCGGCGCGCGCGGGGCGCAGCGCGGCCGCTGCGCCCGAACCCTTGCCGCCGCACTGCAACGCGCCCGCCGCAGCGAGCCAGTCAACAGGCGACAGCACGCTCTGCCCACCCGGGAGGCGCGGACGTCGGGGGCGACGACTCTGGCGCGCCGCGCAACCGCTGCCGCTGCGCGCCGCCGGCCGCCCGCGCCTGCTGGCCGCCCGTCGCGCGCTCACGCCATGGAGGGCGGCGGGCATCAGCCCAAGGTCGGCGCCGGGGGTGATCTGGAGCGGGGGCAGGCAGCGGCGCGCGCGCCGCAGCAGCAGCAGCAGCGGGCGCGCCGCGGCAGGCGCCAGCCGCCGCCGCTGCGCACGCGAACGCAGGCCCGGCCCGGCGTGAGCGGCGTGTTCAACCTGGTGCCCGCGGGCCTGCTGCAGCGCAAGCGCAAGTACGTGGCGGCGCGCTTCCCCCAGGCGAGCGAGCGGCAGCGCGGCGGGCGCAGCAGACGGCCGGCGCCGACCTGCTGGGCCGCTGCTGTGGCGGGCTGCTGGGCCGCGGCACGAGCGTGCGGCGCTGCCCGGCGGCCGCAGGGCCCGCCCAACTTCAAGGGTGACCTCTCCCTCGGCGTGGACGCCGCCGCCGCGCCAGTGATCAGGCCGAGGGATGGGTGCGCCCGCGCCGCGCGCGCCGCGCCGCCCGCGCGCGGCCGCCGTGGCCGGACGCCGCCGCGACCGCGCGCCGCCGCCGCCCGCCGCCCGCAGCGCGCCCGCCCCGCCACCTAAGCAGCCCGCGCTGCTGCTCGGCGCCAAGGGCGGCGCGGGGCGCCAGATGCAGGGCCTGCCGCGCACGGACCAGAGCAGCACCTATTTTGTGCTTATGAAGGTGCGCGGCCCGCGCGTGGGGCAGCGCTGCAGCACCATCGCCGCGCGCGTCGAGCCGCCGCCGCCGCCGCCGCCGCCGCCGCCGCCGCCGCCGCCGCCGCCGCCGCCGCCGCCGGCAGTCTGGGCGCGACTTTTCGGTGTACCCGCTGGAGGGCAGCTACACGTTCAAGCCCGTCGCCAGGTGGGACGCGCGGCGGCGGCGCGTGCTGCCAGGGCGGCTGCCGCACCGCGCGGCGGGGGCGCGACCGCGCCCGCGGCGCGCCCGCAGGCCGACCGCGGTGACCATCGAGGAGGTCGAGGCGGCGCAGCGCGGCCCCGCGGCGGCGGCGGCCGCGTCGGCAGCGGCCGACGCGGCGCTGCTCATGCCCCGCTCGCTGCGCGCCGCGCTCAAGGACGAGGCGGCCGCGGCGGCGGCGGACCGGCGGCTGCGCGAGGAGGCGGGGGTGAGCGGCTCGGCGGGCCCCGCCGCCGCGCGCCGCGCCCTCGAGCTGCCGGCCCGCGGCCGCCCCGACCGACCGCCGCGCCGCTCCGCGCCGCGCCGCAGACCGTGCTCGAGGGCGGCAAGGTGGCGGAGCTCGCCGTGCGCTACGCCGCCACCGGCAGCGCGGCCGCCGGCGCCGGCGGGGGCGGCGGCAGCAAGCTGGTGCTGCACGCCGACGACGACGAGGAGGGCGGCAGCGACGACATGGACTTTGGCGGTGCGCGGCGGGGCGCCGCGGAGCGCTGCCGGGAGCGGCGCAGGCCGCGGCAGCGGGCGCGCCCGCAGCGGCCGGCCCCGCGCCCTCCACAGCGCCGCGCCGCGCCGTGCGCACGCAGGCGACGACGACGACGACGCGGCGCGGCGGCGCGCCGGCAAGGGCCCGCGCCGCGACGAGCCCGCGGGGCGCGGCGGCGGCGGCGGCGCCCGCGGCAAAGCAGGCGCGCGCGCACAGTGCCGCGCGCGCTCGCCGCGGGCCTGCCCTGCCGGCGCTCGCCGCCCGGGCGCGCCTGTCACGCGCGCCGTGCCGAGCCCCGCGCCCGCCGCCGCCGCCGCGGCGCAGGCAAGGGCGCGGCGGGGCCTGACATCCCGGAGGACGAGGCGCCGGAGGACATATACGCGGGCGAGGAGGACGAGCTCCGCCCCGAGCGCCCCACCAAGGCGCGCCGCCGCCGCGAGCGGCGGCGCCGGCGCCGGCGCGGCCGTGCCGCGAGCGGGGCCTGCGCGAGCGCGCCGGCGCGCACACCGGCCGCCGCGCGTCCGCCGCGTGTCCGCCGCGCGTCGCACGCCGCCCGCCGCGCCGCCGTTTGTTCCACGCAGGCGGACGACTGGGAGTTTGAGGCGGACCACGACGACGACGACCTGGCGCAGGGCGCCAGCGACGAGGAGGGCCTGGACGACGACCCGGGCCTGCGCAGGGAGCTGGGTGCGGCGCAGCGCGGCGCGCCCGGGGCGCACGCAGCGTGCGCAGCGCGCGTACACAGCGCGCCGCCCGCCCAGCGCGCCGGCGAGCCCGCCGCCGCCGTCGCCGCCGCCGCCGCGGGTGCATGCGTGCGCGTGCGTGCGTGTGCGTGTGTGTGCGCGCCTGCAGGGATCGAGGGCGACGAGGAGGAGGAGGAGGAGAAGAAGAAGCGCGAGGCGGAGCTCGCGGCGGACGCCGAGGCCGCGGCCGCCGGCGGCGCGGGCGGCGCTGCGGGTGCGCGGCGGCGGCGCGGCGCCCGCGCCGCGGCGTGCCCCACCCCCGCGCCGCACCCGCGGACGTGCCGGCCCGCCGCTCGCCACCCGCCGCTCGCCGCGCGCTGACCTGGCCGCCTGCTGGCCGCCTGCCGGCGCCGCGCCCCGCCGCCAGGCGGCGCGGAGGGCGAGCTGGAGGGCGAGCTGGAGGGCGACGGGGAGGGCGACATGGCAGACCTGGACGGCGACGACGACGACTATGGTGATGACTACGGGGAGGACTTTGACGCGGACGACCTGGACCGCCTCGCGGCGGAGCGGGAGGTGCGCAGGGAGAGGGGGTGCAGGGCGGGAGGGAGGCAGGTGCAATGCGGGAGGGAGGCCGGCGAGGACGGAGGGAGGGAGGGAGGGAGGCAGGGGAGGCAGCGCGCCGACGCTGTACCGCTCGGCCCGGCGGCCCGGCGCCGCCCGCAGAACGACACGCTCGGCGGCCCGGCGCTCAAGCGCCGCAAGCAGTCAGCGGGCTCCGGCGGCAGCGACCGCTCGCCCGCGCCGGCCGCGCTGCGCGCCGCGACGCCGCCCGGGGGCGGCACGCCCGGCGGTGGGCGCGACGCCACGCCCCCGGTCGGCGCGCCAGCGGCGCGCGGCGGCGGGCAGCTCACGCCGCCGCAGGGCGGCGGGCAGCGGCTCACGCCGCCCGCCAGCGGCGGCGCGAAGCGCAAGCGCGACCCGGCCGAGCCGGGCGGCGACGGCGAGGTTGACTGGCTGCCCAGGCCGGAGGTGGACGCGCAGGGCGTGCCGACGACTGAGAGCATCGCGGCCGCGCTGCGCATGGCGGGGCCGATCCTGACCGACAAGCTCAACCAGCTGACGGTGCGGACGCGCTGCGCGCGCCGTCGGGAGCGCGCTGCGCTGGCTGCGGAGCCGCGCGGCTGCGGAACCGGCGCGGCGGCGGCGGCGCGCTCGCCGCGACGCGCGCGCCCCGCGCGGCATGTCGGCGGCGGCACGCCGCAGGTCCACTTTCTGGGCAAGTCCGCCTCTGACGAGGCCAAGATCCTGTTCAAGCGGCGCCTGCTGATGGTGGCACGGGTGGAGGTCATCGACGGCCGCAAGCACATGGTGCTCAAGTGAGGGAGGGAGGCCTGTGCAGCGACAACGCACCCCCTGCCCCCCGTTGGCAGAGAAGCCGAGCCGAGCCGCGGGCCTGCTGCGGAGCCGCCGCGGAGCTGAGCGGCTCTGCAGGGAGGCCTCGCCGCCAGCCAAGGCTGGCGGCCGAGTTGCGGCGCTGCGGGCTGTGAGCCTCCTCGCGCGTGCGCGGTGCGTGCTGTGTGACCGCCGAGCCGCTGTCATCGCGGCTGTGCCGCCCGTAGCCCGCGCGTCGCGGTCGCGTCATGCGTTACAGATGAGGGGCCGCGCCGCCGGGAGCCCCGGCTCGCAGTTGATCACAGCCCAATCGCCTCGCCGCCGCTTTTGGTCTGGCGCGGCGCCCGCCGCTTTCGGTTGGCTGGCCGCTCTGGCACTCGCTCGCGCACAGGCGCGCAGCGGCCCCGCCGCCGCTCCGAGCCCGCTCAGGCGGGCGGCAGCACGCCGCGACGGGGCAGGCGCCAGAGCCAACACACTCAACACATGCACATGTCACGGGCGTCGCGAGCAGTGAATCGTCAAAGGGATGGTCGGAGCCTGCCGTGCCCGAGCAGGGAGGGGCCCTGCGCACGTCACGTCAGCAGAAGCCCTTGATGGCAGTGCCGAGGGCTGCGTCCTTCACGTTGGCGCTCAGCCCGCCGCTCGGCGCCTGGAAGTAACCCCGCCGGCTCGGGCCCGCGCCCTTCCAGAGCGCCGGCACGCAGCCGGCGAGGGCCTGGTTGTTGAACAGCGTGCTGCGGCGGGGCGCGGCGCGGGGGCTCAGCGCGCAGGGGCGCAGGGCGCGAGGCCGGCCACGGCGCGGCGGCGACGCGCGCGCGCGCGGCGCGCACATCGTCGCGAGCTGGCGCATGCCGCCCCACTCGCGCGGCACGCTGCCGGCGAGGCGGTTGTTATTGAGCTTGAGGGTGTGCAGCGCCGACAGGCCGCCCCAGGCCGGCGGCAGCGGGCCCGAGAGCTGGTTGTACGCCAGCGACCTGCGGGGAGGGGCGCGGCCGGCCGCGCGTGGGCGGGCGGGCGTGCGTGCGTGCGCGCGTGCTGCAAGCCCCATCGAGGGCAGGGAGAGAGGATCGCCATCAGAGCGCGGCAGCCGCGGCGCCGCCGGCGCAGCGGCGCTGGCGGGCGGCTCACAGCATGCGCAGCGTCGTCATCGCGCCCCATGCCGGCGGCAGCGGCCCTGAGAGCAGGTTGTCGTTCAACAGCCTGCGGGGAGCGGCGCGGCGGCGCGCCAGGTGAGAGCCCGCGCAGCGCGGCCGGGCGGCCGCGCAGCCGTCAGCGCCGCGCGCGCGCGCGCGCGCACAGCTCGACGGGCTGCAGCGTGACGCCCCAGTCGGCGGGCAGGGGGCCCCTGAGCAGGTTGCCGCCCAGGAAGCTGCGGGGGCGCGGCGGGGGCGGGGGCGGGGGCGGGGCCGCGTGCCGCGTCAGCGGCGGCGGGCCGCGCCAGCGCTGCGCGACGCGTGGCGCGCCGCGCGGCGCTGCGCACATGTGTGTGAGGTGGGGCAGCGCGGCCATGACGGTCCCGGGCGGCAGGCGGCCCTCGAGGCCCAGGTAGACCATGTTGAGCCTGAGAGGGGCGGGGGGAGGGTTGGTTTATTGTTATGTGATGTTTTGCATTCATTTGATCATCAAACGGGTGGCTGCCGGCGCCCAGGGCGCCGGCGCCCGGGCGCAGGGGCGGCCGCCGCCGCGGCGAGCGCGCGGGGGTCCCCGCACCGCACGACGCTCTGGTTGGCGTCGCAGGTGACGTAGACCCAGGAGCAGTGCGTGACGTCGCTGGTCCAGCTCTTGAGGACGGCGCCCTTGGGGTCGACTGCCCGCTTGAAGTCCAGCAGCGCTGCACGGCAGGGGGCGGGGCGGCGGGCTCGGCGGGCGAGCGGCCGGCCGCGGGCGCGCCGCGCGGTGTGCGCCAGCGCCGCACCCTGCTTCTGCTGCACCGGCGACACCAGGGGGCGCGCCGTGCTGGCGGCGGGCGCGTTGGCGGGCCGCGGCGCGGGCCGCGGCACGGGCACCGGCCCCGCAGGCCGCGGCGCGGCAGGGCGCGGCGCGCCTGGCTGCGGCACGGGCACCGACGCAGCTGGCCGCGGCGCGGGTGGCCGCCGCGCGGGCACCGGCACGACGGGCCGCCGCGGGGACGCGGGCGCTCGCGGCTGCGCCGCCGGCGCCATCCGCACGGGCTGCGGCCGCCGGCCGTCTGCGGAAGGGGGCGAGGGGGGGGGGGGGCAGGCAGCGCGCGGCGCACGGTCAGCCCCGGCGGCACCCTGACTCACGCCGCCACGTCACGCGCGCGCCGCGCCCCACCCCCGCCCGCGCCCGCGCCGCGCGGCGCCGCGCACCGCGGCCGCAGAGCAGCACGCTGCGCCCGCCGAGCGGCTCGTCGGGCTCCGCGATGCTGCCCTGGTTGTCGCGCAGCACGTCGGCATAGCTCAGGCCAAAGAGCGCGGCGACGCGCGAGAGCGTCTCGTTGCCGCTGCCCTCGTACACCACGCAGTTGCTGGCGCGCGCGGGCGTGAGGGCGGGGAACAGCCAGCCAAACGGGGAGGACCCCAACAGGCCACCCGTCGCTGGCCCGCCCGTCGCCGGCGCGTCCGCGCCGCCCGGCGCGACGACGGCGGGCGCGCCGCCCGCCGGCGCCGCCGGCTGGAGGAGGCCGCCCGTCAGCGCGCCCAGCAGGGCGCCGCCGCCGCCGCCGCCGCCGGGCGGCTCGCCCGGCGCCGCCGCCACGCCCGGCGACAGCAGGCCGCCCAGGAAGTCTAGCTGCCCCGCCGCGCGCTGCGCCGCGAGGAGGAGCAGCAGCGGCAGCAGGCAGCGCCGGGGCGCCCCGCGCGCCCGCATTGCGGCCTGGGCGGCCAGGGGGCGACCTGGCCGAGTGCTGCTGCTCGGAGCTGCTGGATCCGCGGTCACCCGCCGGCCGCGGGCCGGGTGAGACGGCCGTGAGCAGAAGGGAGTCGGCAAGCGTCCTTTTGCGCGGGCGGTCGGCGGCGGACACGCGTTCGGCGGCGGCGTGCGGCCGCGGCGCTGTCGCGTCGTCGTCACTGCCCGGCCGGCTGCACGTCCCTCGCTCAGCCGCTGCCGTCGGAACGACGCCACGCAGAACGCTCCACCGCGACCAGCCGAGCCCCGCTCACTCTCTCCTGTGCTGGCGCACCCGCCGCCGCTGCTGCCGCTGCTGCCGCCGAGATGGCGCTCCCAGGAGGAGGCGCCCCGCGCGCCCCGCGGCCCTTCAAGCTGGAGCGGTTCTTCGCCAAGTACGAGTTTGCGGCGCCGCACCTCATGTGCTGCTCCGACTGCGAGCCGCTGCCCATGGCCGAGCTCCTCGCGGCGGCGGACGCCGACTCCCTGGCACGGTGCGGCGCGCGGGCCACCGCAGCCGCGCGCACGCCCGGCGGCGGCGCCGGCTGACGGTCGGCGCGCCGCGCGCCGCGCGCCGCCCGCAGCTGGTCCAGCCTGCGCCTGGCCTACACCGAGAGCCAAGGCCTGCCGGTGCGCGCCGCGCAGGCCGCGCAGCGGGCCGCGGCCGCGCGGCGGGCCGCGGCCGCCGGCGCGGGTGGCGGGGGCGGTGCGCGCGCGCGCGCCGACCCGGTCGCCGCGCCGCGCGGCAGGCGCTGCGCGAGGCCATCGCCGGGCTGTACGAGGGCGTGTTGCCGGAGCAGGTCGTGGTCTGCGTGCCCGAGGAGGGTGAGCCGGCGGCGGCGCACGGCGGCGCGCGGCGCGCCCCGGCGCCGCTCCGCGCCAGGCCAGCGCGTGGCTCGCGCGTCGCGCGCCGCGCCGCTCGTGCGCCCATAATGCCCGTGCGTCCCGCCCGTGCGTCCCGCCCGTGCCCTGAACCCTGCCGCCCGCGGCGCCCCAGGCATCTACCTGACGATGCGCGCGCTGCTGCGCCCGGGGGACGAGATTGTGGCGCCGTCGCCCTGTTACCAGTCGCTGCACGAGCTCGCCGAGGCGGCGGGCTGCACGCTGTCGGAGTGGACGCCACGAGCCGCGGGCGGGCCGGGCGGCGGCGGGCGGCTCGAGTTTGCCGTATCCGACGTCCTCCCCCTCATCACCCGGCGCACGCGGCTCGTGGTGGCCAACTTCCCGCACAACCCCTCGGGCGCGACGCTGCCGGCCGAGGACTGGGCGGCCCTGGTCGCGGCCTGCCGCGCCGCGGGCTGCTGGCTCATGTCGGACGAGATGTACCGCGGCCTCGGTGAGTAGCGAGGCCACGCGCGCCGCCGTACCAGCACTCGCGGCCACGAGGGTCCTCCGCTGCGCTGCGCCGCGCCCGGCCCCTGCTCCGCACCGCGCCGCACACCCGCCGCCGCGTCCGCCGCAGAGGCGCCGCCGGCGGCGCCGCTGCCGTCTGGCGTCGAGTACGAGCGGGGCATCGTGCTGGGCGGGCTGAGCAAGGCCTGGGGCCTGCCCGGGCTGCGGCTCGGCTGGCTGGTCAGCCAGGACGCGGCGGTGCTGCAGGACGTGCTCACGTACAAGGACTATACGACGATTTGCTCCCCAGCCCCGAGCGAGGTGCGGCCTGGGTGGCTCACTGCGGCAGACGGCAAGGGAGCGCCTCGTTTGATTGCTGCGCCCCGCGGCGCCGAGGGCGCGCGCCGGTCGCGCTGTGCGAGCGCGCCGCCGCGCCTGCCCGCCGTGCGCGCGCGCGCGCGGCGCAGGTGCTGGCGCTCGCGGCGGTGCGCGCGACGCCGGCGCTGCAGGCGCGGTGCCGGCGCATCATCGCGGCCAACAGCGAGGCGGCGGAGCCCTTCTTTGCGCGCTGGCGCGACGTCTTTGACTGGGCGCCGCCGCAGGCGGGGCCGATCGCGTTCCCCCGCCTCGCCACGGGCGAGGACGCCGAGGCGTGGTGCGACACGCTCGTGCGCGAGGCCGGCGTGCTGCTGCTGCCCGCCGCGGCGTATGAGAACTGCCCGCCCGCCGCGCGCGACCGCGTGCGCGTCGGCCTCGGCCGCGCCGACTTCCCCGCGTGCCTCGCGGCGCTCGAGCCCTGGCTGCAGAAGCGCTACCGCAGCGGCGGCGGCGGCGGCCCCTGACGCCGCGCAGCACGGGCGCGGAGGCAAACTGGGGGGGGGGGGCGAACTTTGGAGGGAGCGAACTTCCTGGTGACAAATGACAAAGACGAGCACGCTGCGGCGCCACGCTCCGCCGCGCACGCGCCGTCGGCGCCGTCAGCGCCAGACCTTGATGCAGCCGTCGCGGCTCGCGCTCGCGAGCAGCTGCCCCGCGGCGCCGTCGAGCGGCAGCAGCTGGCTCACACCGTCGCCGTGCGCGAGCTCGTGCGTGCGCAGCTTGCTGCCCAGGTCGGGGCTGCTGTCGGGCGTGACGAGGCGGGGGCCGTCGCCGAGGCAGCGCTCCTCCAGCACCGGGACGCCGGCGTAGGCGCGCCGGCTGTAGCGCCGCGTCGCCGCCGGCACCTGCGGCGGCGGCCGGGGCGGCGCGTGTGGCACGCGGCGGCGCGCGTGGGCGCGGGCGTCGGCCGCCAGCGCAGAGCAGCGCAGCGCAGCGCAGCGCAGCGCAGCGCAGCGCAGCGCAGCGCAGCGCGCCTGGAGCTTGCTGGTGGCGGGGTCCATGATGCCCGTGGCGTCGGGCCACACCGGCCCCGCCACGACGTAGCTGCGCTCCGGCCAGCCGCCGTCCCAGTAGCGCACGCAGCGGTCGGCGCCGCCCGTGAGCAGCGGCCCGCCGGGCAGCGGCAGCAGCGCGGTCACGCCGCCCAGCCGCGCCTGCGGCGAGTTGATCTGATCGATTGCCAGGTGCGTGCTCAGCTCGCTCGCGAGCGCGCTCACGTCGATGCCGCTGCCGCCGCCGCCGTGCAGCGAGCCGCTGCTGCCGCGGTGCGCGCCGGGCAAGCTGCCGCCGCCACCGCCGCCGGGCTGCTGCGCCGGCGCCGGCGGCGGCCCCGCCGCCGCCGCAGCCGGCGGCGGCAGCGGCGGCTGCAGCGCGGCGGGCGGCTCGCAGGAGGGCAGCTGCGACTCCTGCTGGTCCAGCACGCGCAGCACCTGGTGGCAGCGGCCGTCCAGCACGTCCCACAGCCCCACCTCCTGCAGGCCGGCAGACATGTAGATCAGCGGCACGCCCGGGTGGGGCAGCCCACCCGCCGCGAGGCCGAGCCGCGCCGGCGCGGCCGCCGCGAGCGCCATGGCGTCGATCGCGCAGCTGCGGCGGCGCGCGGGGCGGCGCGGGGCGGCGGCGCGCGGGTCGGCGGCGGCGCGCGCGGCGGCTGCTGCCCGGCGCCGCCGGGCCCGGGGCCAGCGCGGCGCGGCCGGGCCAGCGCGGCGGCGCGGCCGCGGCCGCGGCCGCGGGCGCGGGCGCGCACCGCTGCGGGTGCTGCCAGCTGTTGACGCAGAGGAGGAAGCGCACGTCCCAGAGGCACACCCAGCCGCGGCTCGTGCCCTGCGCAAGCCAGTGCTGGCCCGCGGGGTCGGCGACGAGCTGCTGCCCGAGGCCGAGGCTGGGCGCGGCGGGCACGTGCCACGCGTCGGCCGCGCTGCGCAGGTCCACGCAGCGCACGCCGCCGCGCTGCGTCGCGTACAGCAGCAGCGCGGGGTGCCCGCCCCAGGGCTTCACCGCCAGCACGGCGCCCTCGCCCGGCGAGACCTGGCGCACCGCGGTGATGCCTGCGCGCACGCCGTCCGACGGCGGCGGCGGCGGCGGTTGCTCGGCGCCCGCCCGCGGCGCGCTGGGCGCGGGGCGCTGGGCGCGGTGCGCTGGGCACGGGCCGCCCGCCGCCCTGGCGCAGGCCCCGCCGCGCGGCGGCCGCGCACCGCGGTACTTGTCTGGCGCCCAGCCGCCGGGCTTGACCGTATAGTCCACGCGCCACACGTGCAGGCTGCCCGCCGCGCTGCCGCTCGCGACGCTCGCGCCGTCGAGCACGCCGCACAGGCTGGTGATGCGCCCCGCCTGCCCCGCGTACGTGAGGCGGCTCGCAAAGCTCACGTCGCGCTCCAGCCGGCGCACGTCCCACACCTGGCGCACGGCGGAGGGGTGGGTCGGCGGTGCGGAGCCTGCGCGCAGCACGCACGCTGGCTGCGCACATCGCCCCCCCCCCCCCCCCACACCTCCCACACACACACGCACACACACACACACACACACACACACACACACACACACACACACACACACACACACACACACACACACACACGCACACACACACACACACACACACACACACACACACACACACACACACACACACACACACACACACACACACACACACACACACACACACACACACACACACACACACACACACACACACACACACACACACACACACACACACACACACACACACACACAGACCACCACCGCCACCACCCACCTTGACCGTCTCATCGTCGCTCCCGCTCAGCAGCAGCGCGCCGTTGGCGCTGGCGGCGAGGCAGTTGACCGCGCCGCGGTGCTCCTGCAGGTGGCTCACCAGCACGCCGCGCGGGCGCCACGCGGGCGCGCCGGCGCCGCCGGCGGCGCCGCCCTCGGGCCGGGCTGGTGCTGCCCGATGCCGGTGCTGATCGCTGCGCTGACCGCGTCAAACACCGCCGGCGGGCTGCTCGCCGCGTCGCCTGCGCGCGCGGCGCGGCGCGGCGAGCCGGGCTGTGGGCGCGCGTGCCCGCGCGCGCGCGCGCGATGCCCGCGCCGCGCCGGAGCCGGGGCGGCGGGCGCGCACGTGCGCGGCGCGCGGCGGCGGCCCACCTGCGCCGCCGGGGCCGGCGCCGGGCGGCCCTGCGCGGCTGGCGACGGCGGCCATCTTGTAGGTCAGCAGCGCGGCGGGGCAGCGCACGTCGGAGCCGGGGCGCAGGCGCAGCCTGGCGGCGCGGCCGCGCGAGGCGCGGGGCGGCGCGCGGGCGGAGGGCAACGTGAGGCGGGCGACGGCGGGGGCGGGGGGGGGGGGGGGGGCGCGTGCTGCGCCGCCGCCGCCGCTGCGCGCGCCTGTGCAGCGTGGCCGCGAGGCGCTCGAGCTGCTGCCGGTCGCCCGCCTGCAGGCTGCCGGGGTCGCGGCCGAGCGCCTCGGACAGCGCGGCGTGGCGCGCCTCCAGCGCGGCCTGGCGGCGCGCGATGCTCTCCACTGCGGCGGTGTGGCTGCTCTTGGGCCGCGGGCGCAGCCCCACGCCGGCGCCGGTGGCGGTCGGCCCAGCAGCAGCCCGCCAGGGCCCGCGCCCACCCCGGGCGACAGCCCCGTGAGCAGGCCGCCGGCGCCGCCCGCGGGCCACTCCGGCGCCGCCTCGAGGCCCGGCCAGAACTGCCCCGGCGCCGCGGCGCCGGCGGGGGCGGCGGCTGCAGCCCCCGCGCCGCCGCGCCCGCAGCGCGGCAGCAGCCCTGGCACGACCGTCGCATTCTGGGCCAGGCCGGGCGCGCCCGCCGCCGCCCCCGCCCCCGCCGCGGCGGGCCCGGCGCCCGCCGCGCCAAAGCCCTGCTCGCGGAAGCGCTGGCGCGCGCCCTCGCTGCCGCTCCCCCAGGCCGCGCTGCCCGCGTCGCCGCCGGCCGACACGGCGCCGGGTGCGCCGCCGGCGCTGGCACCCAGGTCCAGGCAGTACACGGGGGCGCCGGGGCGCAGCAGCAGCTCGCCGCCCTCCAGGTTCAGCGGGCAGCCGATGCCGGGCCGCGCGCCGCCGCTGGAGCTCGTGCCGCCTGCAGGCCGGCGCGGCGGCAGTGGGCGGCCGCGCAGCGCGCGCGGCGCGGCGGCGCCGGCCGCGGCCGCACCTGCGCCGCTGCTGGTCCGCCGTGGCGCTGACGCGCGCCGCGACGACGTCTCGTGCTGCTGCTGCTGCCGCTCCCCGGCCGCCCCGCCGGGGTGCAAGCAGGCGGCCAGGTGCTCCTCGTCTGCAGCAGGGTCGGCGGCGGCCGCCGCCGCAAGCGCGTCAGGCCCTGCGCCGGGCCCGCGCCACAGCACGCAGCACCCGCCGCGTCCGCGCAGTGCGACGCGGCGCGGCGCGGCGCGGCGCGCGCACCCGTGAGCAGCAGCGGCTGCTGCTGCACGTGCGGCCCCACCAGCACGGCGAGCTGGGTGAAGACGTCCGCTGGCGGCAGCGCCCGCGCCGCGGCGGCGATGAAGGCGACCGCCGCGGCGCGCACCGCGGGCGCGGCGTGGCGCAGGAGCGGCGCGACCTTGCCCGCCGCCGAGAGCAGCGAGCGCTTGCGCAGGTGGGGGCAGGTCGCCGCGAGGCAGCGCACCGCGTCGCACACGACCGCGACCTCGCTGTCCAGCAGCGCCTGCGGCGGCGACGGGCCGAACGGAGGCAACAGTGCGGGCGGCGGCGGCCGTGGGCGCGGCGCGGCACGGGGCGACGGGCTCGCGCGGCTCGCGCGGCTCGCGCGGCGTGCCACGCGTGCGTGTGCAACACGCGCACACACATGCCGCCGTCCCGCCCGCCCCGCGCGCGCGCGCCTGCTCGAGGCAGGGGAGGAGGAAGACGTCCAGGCTGTCCCGCCCCGCGGCGGGGCCGACGGCGGCGATCGCGCCGAAGAACGCGCCCCGCAGCGCCCACTCGCCCGCGTTGAGGCAGGTGATGAGCAGCGGGAGCAGCAGGTCGTTGATGTCGGCGCGGCCGAAGAACAGGCCGAGCTGCCCCGCGTGCGACAGCAGCGCGCGCTTGATGTCGGCGCTTGACCGCGTGCCCGTGACGAGCTCCAGGACCACCTTCTCCACCGCGCCCCGCACCGCCGCGACCTCGGCGTCAAACCGCACCAGCGCGGGCGCGCCGCCGGCGCCCGCCGCCGGCGCCACCGCAGGCGCGCCGCCGCCGGGCGCGGGCGCGGGCTCGGCCGCCGACGCAGCCGCGGACGCGCCGCCGCCGCCGGGCGGCTGCGCGGCGCCCGCGTCGTCGTCGGCAAACTGCATGCCCAGCAGGTGCTCGTGCGCGCTGGCGGCGAGGTGCGCGAGGCCGAGCGCGTACGCGACGCGCACGGCCTCGTCGGGGTCGTGCGGCAGCATGCTGAGCGAGGGCAGCAGGTAGTCATGGTACGCCTTGGCGTCCGCGGGCGGCAGCCGGCGCAGCGACCCGACCAGCTGCACCACGCACCGCAGCGCGAGCGCCCTGCCCCGACGCCGGCGGCGCGCGCGGCGTGGGCGCGGCGTGGGCGCGGCGTGGGCGCGCGCGCGCAGGCGCGCGGCGGCGCCGGCGGCGGCCGAGCGGCGCGCGGGCCGCGCGAGGCGCACCTCACGCTCGCGGCGGGGTCGCTGAGCTGCGTGAGCAGGTAGGGCACGATAGTCTGCAGCCGCACCTCCTCGTCGCACGCCAGCCCCGCGCGCAGCAGCAGCATGATGGCAGCGCGCTGCGGCGCGGCATGGCGCGGCACAGCGGCGCGCGGCGCGGCTGAGCGCGCGCAGCACGCGGCGCCGGCGGCGGCAGTGCCAGCGGCACATGCGGTGGCGGCGGCGCGCGCACCTTGCTCTCCTGCAGCTTGGAGCCGCGCAGCAGCGTGCAGAGCAGCACCGCCAGCAGCGCCATGCCTTGGTCGCCACCGCCACCGCCCGAGGCGCCCGCCGCCTCGCCGCCGGGGCCCGCGCCGCCGCCCGCCGCGTCCGCCGCGGCCGCTGCCGCCGCCGCAGCGAGCGCCTCGGGGCCGAGCCCGTGGCCCTGCCGCGCGCGCAGGCGCAGCCAGCGCCGGCGGCGCGCGCGCGCGTCGCTGGCGCCGTCGCCGCGCCAGCCGCCGTCGGGCGCCAGGTGCTGCCAGCCGCCCCCGCCGTCCCCGCCCGCCAGCTGCCAGCCGCCCAGCCACTCCCAGCCAGGCGGCAGCGCCACGGCCTCCTCGCCCGGCGGCGCGCCGCCCCACCCGCTGCTGCTGGCGTCGCTGCCGGGCACCCACTGGTTGGCGGCGTCGCGCACCTGCGGGGCGGGCGGGCCACGAGCCGGCATGGGCGCCGCTCAGAGCCGGCATGGGCGGCGCTCCGCAGGCGCGCGTCACTCAACGCGCTGCCAGCCAGCGGCAGCGCCCACCTCGCACTCCAGCCACGCGTCGGCGGCCACCTGCTGCGCCGCTGCCGCGTCCTCGCCCGCGTCAGCGCCGGGCGGCGCAGCCAGCAGGCTGCCGGGGCCCGACCAGCCGCCGCCGCTGCCGCCGCCGCCGCTGCAAGCGGGCGCGCCGCGCGGGGCGGCATGAGCACGCCTCGCATGAGCACGCCTCGCAGCCGCCGCCCAGCGGGCGCCGGCGAGCACGCGCTTGCAGCGCGGCAGCGCGCCGCGGGCGCACCTGGCGGTGCGGGGGTCATCGATGCAGATGCCATCATCCTCGGCCGCCGGCGCCAGCCCGCCGCCGCCGGCGCCGCCGCCCGCGCCGGCCAGGCGGCGCTGCGCGGCGCCGACGTCCGCCAGCAGGCTGCTGACCTCGGCGAGAAGCTCCGCGCCCGCGGCGGCGCTCGCCGCGGCCAGCCGCGCGGGGCCCACCGCCGCGCCGGGCGGCGCGGGTGCAGGCGCGGGCGCGCCCGCCGTTGCGGGGGCCGCGCTCGTGAGCGCCGCGCGGGGCGCGGGGGCCGCGCCGCCGCCGCCGCCGCCGCCGCTGCCAGCATCGCCGCCCCCGATCGCGGCCGCCAGGTCTTCAAACTGCGCAGCGACCGCCGCGAGGCGGGCGTCGGCGTCGAGCGGCAGCAGCGCGTCGAAAAAGGGGTGCAGCGCGTCGGCAAAGTGGGGCGGGAAGAGGCGGCGCGGCCAGGAGGAGAGGTAGTGGTCCACGCTCCAGCGGTCGCCTGGGGCGCGGCAGGGCAGCGACGGTCGGCGGCTCGTGCGGCGGCGACCGCGGCGGCGCAGCCGGCGGCGGCGGCGGCGGCTCGCGGCGGCCGGCGAGGCGCGCGGCGGCCCGCCGGCGGTCACCTGGGTTGCGCTGCGTCATGTGGATGACCAGCTCCGCCACGTCGCAGGGGAGGCCGGCGAGCGCGGGCGCGGGGTCGTGCTCGCCGCGGCGGTGCGCGAGGAGGCGGCTGAGGTCGAAGAAGGCCCGGCCGTCGAGCCAGAGCTCGGCGATGACGCAGCCGAGGCTGAACACGTCCTGCGAGCGCGCGAGCGCGAACGGATGGGCGTGCGCGCGCGCGTGCGTGCGTCGCGCGTGTGTGCGGGTCGGCGCGGCGCGCACGCGGCCGCGCGCACCATCTCTGGCGTGAGCGGCGCGGCCGCGTTGATCGCGCCCGCCGCGCCCTCGAAGAACCGCTCCGGCGCGAGGTAGCAGCGGCGGCGGCTGCCGGCGTCAAAGTAGTATGAGAAGTCAGCCTGGCGGCGCGGCCGGGAGGAGAGGCGTGAGCGCCCGCTCACGCGCCGCCCGCGCCCGGCCGGCAACGCGCGGCGCGGCGGCGAGGACGGGCTGCCCCGCCTGGCCGTGAGGTGCGCGGCGCGCGGCTCACCGGGTTGTCTGCTGGCAGGTAGGTCGGCTTGTACGGCGCAAAGTCAACGAGCAGCACCCAGTTCCAGCTCGTGACCGCCACGTTCTCGCACTTGATGTCGCCGTGGCACACGCCGCGCGCGTGCGCCTGGCTGAGGCCCTGCAGCAGCTGGAACGTCAGCCAGAGCTGCGCGGGCGCGGCGGCGGGGGCGGCGGCGTGCGGGCGCGTCGGAGGGGGAGGGAGGCCGAGCGCCCCCGCCCGCTGCCTCGTATGGCACGGCCGCAGGCCCTCCCTGCCTGCTGCTGCGCAACGCCGCCGCCGCGGCCGCCGCCGCGGCCGCGCCTTTTCGAGCGGCGTGAGGAAGGGCCGCGTGCTGAGCCGGTCGTAGAGGCTGGCCGCAAAGTGCTGCCGCATCATGTACCCCGCGCTCGCCGTCTCCCACCACACCTGCATCGGCCACACGTGCGGGCAGGGCAGCCCCAGCAGCGCCTCGCTGCGCGCGGCGGGTGCGGCGGCGGGGCGGCGCTCAGCCCGCGCCGCTGCGCGCGGTGGGCGCAGCGCCGCTCGGCGCGCCGCGCCGCGCCCCCACCGGATGGCGAGCAGCTGCTGCTTGTAGGGCTCCAGCGAGGTGGTGTCCTTGCGCTTGTAAAACACCTGTGAGCGCCGACAAGGGCGGGGGGCACGGGCCCGTCAGCAGCAGCGCCGCGCGCCGCGGGCGTGCCCGGCACGCATGCAACGCGCAGCCGCAGCCGCCGGCCGCGCACCTTGACCACCACCAGGCCGCCATTTTCGTGCAGGCAGAGCAGGGTCCTGAGGAAGCGCCCGCCGCCTGCGGCAGCGCGCGGACGTGTCGCGCCGCTGCGCCCCGCGCTGCGCGCCCGCCTCGCCGCGCCGCACCAAGTGTCTCCTTGACCACCACGTTGAGCAGCTCGCCCTGAGTCTCCCCGCCCTGCTTGGCCGCGGGCGCGAGCTGGTTGCCCATTTCGACGCCGCTGCTGCTGCTCGCCCGGCGCCGCCGGCGCTAGGGCGCGGCGTGGGCGCGGCGCATGCCCGCAACGGCCGCGGGCTGCACGTGCGGGCTCGCCCGCCGCGCGGCGGCGCGGATGGGCGGGCGGGGAGTTGTCGCGCGGCGCGAGCAGTCGCCGCCGGCGTGGGCGCTGCAGCTGGTTTGTGGGCGCGCTTGCTGTGCGCGCAGATGCTTGGCCACTGTGGGCTGCACCAGGGCGGAGGACGCGGCGGAGGACGACGCGAGCTGCGGCGCCGCGGTGCAGCGCAAAGCCCTGATTTACACACGCAATGAGAGAAGCACGCATGGTCCGCGGCGCACGCCGGCGGCTTGATTGATTGGGCCCAAGCAGGCCGAGAGAGCGCCCAGGATGGGCAGCGCACGAGCCGAGCGGAGAGAGACGACGAGACAAGACACACACACAAGCGAGGCGCACGCTGCGGCGCGCGCGGCGGCGAGGCGCCGCCGCGGCGCTTTGTTTGCCTATGCCGCCGTTGGCTGCGGCAGCGCGCCTCGCCCAACGCCCGCATGTGCAAACAGCCCCGAGCGAGCCCTCCGCACGCAGTTGAGGCGGCGCGGGACAAAACGGCCGGCGCCGCGCGCGCGGGCCGCCCAACGACGGCGCGCGCGCCGGGGACGCCGAACTCACGCTCCTCGCTCTCTGGCGCCTTGCACCCACACGCGAGGGGGAGGCAGGTGGAGGAGCTGGGGAAAAAAGCGCACCGCGCGGCCCGCGCCGCGCGCGCGAGCAGGTCAGGGCCGGAACGGCCGAACGGCCGGGCCGTCGCGGCCGGGCGGGCATGCGGCGCTGCTGGTGCAGCGCCCAGGGGCATGCCCGCAGCGCGGCACGCGCGGCGTGGGTGTGTGCGCCAACGACCGGCGCCGCCAATCGGCGCTAGACGCAGCAGTGGGTGCTGCTACTGCTACTGCTGCTTGCCTGGCTGGCGCAGGGCGCCGTGAACTCCCTTCTCGCATGCACACGCTCGCATGGCGCCGCCCTCCTCGCGAACGCCACACGCACACACACACGCGCGCGCGCGAGCACGCGCGTCGGGCGGCACGCCGCTCCTGCGTCGCGTGCCGCGACGATGCCCGGGACAGCAGTTCAGCTAGAGACAGAGACACACAAGGGTATACAGTGCGCCAGGCGCAGGTCGCCGGGCCCGAAAATCTGTGCGCGCGAGGCGCCGGCGGCGTGCGCGAGCGTCCGGCGTGGGCTGGGCAGCGCGCCGCCAGCAACAATACAGGTCCTTGACGCCCCGGCCGGCCGCGCCGCGCCTCGCGAGGCGCGGCGGCGGTGGCGGCCGGGCCCGCGCGGCGCCGCGAATGCCGCGGCGCCCGTGCGCGGCCGGCGGCGCGGCGTCACGCCGCCGTGAGCAGCAGCTGGTGGTGGTCCGACGCCGGCAGGTGCGCCGTGTGCGCGGGCTGCATGTCCAGGCCGCTGGCGGTGAGGATGAGCTCCTTGAAGCGCTCGAGGTAGTCCTGCGAGGCGGCGCGCGCGCGAGGCGGCGGCAGCAGCGGCGGCGGCGGCGGTTGGCCGGCCGCCCCGCGCGCGCGCGCGCGCTGCGCCCGCACGCCCAGCAGGGTGCCCCCGTGCCGACGCAGGGGCGGCGGCGGCGGCACGGGGCCGCGCGTGCGCGTGCAGGCCAGGCGCGTGCGCGCACCTCGACGTTCAAGAGGTGCACGAGCCGCAGGTCGTAGCTCTGCCGCTTGCTCGAGTCGGCGAGCACTGCGCGCGGCGCGGGGCGCGCAGGTGAGGCGGCGCGCGCCAGGGGGCGCCCGGGCGGGCATGGTGGCAGCGCGGCGGCGCCGGCGCGGGCCGGCGCGGCGCCAACAGCGGCGGGCGCGGCGGCGCACCCTCGTAGGCCTCCTGAATCTGCTGGAACCGCCGCTTGGCCAGGTCGTCCCCGCGATGCCGGTCAGGGTGCCATTGCTGCGGCGCGGGCGCGCCGCGCGCGTGAGGGGCGGGCAGTCGGAGCCAGGCGCGGCCCAATGGGGGGCCCCTGCCGCCGCGCGCCCGCCAATCCGGGCCCGCTCGCCAGCCCTGCGCCTGCTCACCCTTGCCAGCCGGCGGTAGGCGGCCCGGATTTCCGTCTCCGGCGCCTGCGGGGGCGGGCGGCCGGGCGAGGCGTGAGGCGGGGCGCCCTCGCCGCCGCGAGGCCGTGCCCGGCCCGCCGGCGCTCGCCCCGCGTGCGCCGCGCGGCGCGCCACCCACCGTCAGCGCCACGCCCAGCACAGCGTAGAGCGTAGGGCTCGCGGGGCCCGCCATGCTGGCGTCGACGGGGGCGCCCGGCCCGCGCCCACCGGGCAGGCTCCACGACCGGCTGGGCTGCTGGGTCCGCCGGCGCCGAATGACGACGCGCTGAAGGGGGTGGTGGGGTCGCGTCCTGCGGCCGAGACGGTGGCCGCTCCTGCGCGCGAAGCCGGCGCGGTGCGCTCGGGGCCCGAACACGCGGGTCGCTGCTCGAGTCGGACGGAAGGCTGGGACTGGGGCGGCGGCGGCGGCGGCGGCGTGGTGGGCCGCCGGCGGCGCGTTCGGTGGCTGCGACGCGGCGGCGCTGTGCCCTCGCGATCACGCGTCGCCGGCGGCCCGCGCGTTCGGCGTCCCCGACCACCAGCGCCAGCTTACTCGCTCTCAACGTTGTCACAGCTGCGCGCGCGGGCCGCCGCCGCTCGCCGCGGGCGCGCGCAGCCGCCCCGGCGCAGCTGCACCGCGGCGGCGGTGATGGCGAGCGCGCCGCGGTCGACGACGCGCGTGACAAACACCACGCGGTCGCCCGGCTCCGCCCACATCTCCACCGCGAGCGTCTCGCCGGGGACCACGGGCGCGGCAAACCGCGCCTTGACGCTCGCCACGGCGCCGGGGTCGTCGCCGCCAAACGCGGCCAGCGCCTGCCGCACGCTGATGCCCAGGGTGCACAGCCCTGCGCGCGCGCGCGAGGGCGGGGGTGGCGCGGCGGCGGCCGCTCGCCGGCGGCCCACGCCGCGCGCGCCCGTGCGCACCGTGCAGAATGGGCGTGTCAAAGCCGGCGCGCCGCGAGACCTCCGGGTCGATGTGCAGCGGGTTGGCGTCGCCGCTCAGCCTGGCGGCGTCGGGGCGTGCGCGGCAGCGTCAGGGCGTGCGCGGCGGGCGGCGCGCCGCCGGCGCGGGTGGGTCGCCGCGGGCGCGGCGCGGCGCAACGAGCCCACCTGTAGAGCGCGGCTTGTTCCCGGCTGGTCGTGACGGTGCGCACCGCGTCGGGCGGCCGCGGCGGCGGCGCGTTGGTGGCGGTCGCGGCCGCGGGGCGCGGCAGCGGCGACGCCGCGCCCTCGAAGCCGCCCGCGCGCAGCACATAGGTGGTGAACTCGTTCACCGCGACCTCCGCGCCGCTGGCCGCGTCGGTGGTCACCGTGCGCAACACGACGACCGCGCCGCGCGCCTTGCTCTGCGGCGGCGGCAACGCGTTTGGCGCAGGGCGGCGCGCGCCGCGCCCGCGCGCCCTGGCCCACCTGCACGTCGACGACGCGCGCGCGCGTGACGAGCGTGCCCGCCGGCGGCAGCGGTGCGCGCAGCTCGAGGTAATGCTCCCCGTGCAGCGCGCGCGCGCGGTCGTAGCCCGGGATCCAACGCTCCAGCGGCACGCACATCGCGAGCGGGTGCGCGGGGATGACCGCAAACGTCGGCAGCGGCGCAAAGCCGTCGGCGCACTCATATACGTACCTGCGCGCGCGCGCGCGCGGGCCGCGGCGGCGGCGGCGGCGCGCGAGCTGGCGGTCGTCCGGCCGCGCTGCGACCGCCGGAGCCGGGCGCCCGGCGGCGCGCGAGCAGCAGCGAGCGGCGCACTTGAGGTCGTCCACGCCGCAGCCGACGCCAAGCGCATACAGCGCCAGGTCCCGCTCGCTGTACTCGTGCGTGTGCGGCGCCAGCTCCGCCGCCATGAGCGCCGCCACGGGCTCCACGGCCCGCGGCGGCATCGCGCCGCGCGGCAGGCCCCCCGCCGCTGCGGCCGCAGCGCGCGTGCGCTGCTGCCGCTGCGCCGCGCGTGCGCTGCTGCCGCTGCGCCGCGCGTGCGCTGCTGCCGCTGCGCCGCTGCTGCTGCCGCTGCCGCTGTCGCTGCTGCTGGTGCTGACGCGCGCACGCAGCCGGGGCGGCGCGCTGGGGGGCGCGCGCTGCGGCTGGCGCGCACCGGCGCACGCCGCTGCTCGCGCTGGCAGCGGCCGGTCGGCGCCGGCGCTGCTGCTGCTGCGCGGCAGACGCTGGTCGCGCGGTCGTCTGTGGCGCGCGATGCTGAGAGGGAGAGGCGACGCCTCTTCGCGGCGCCGTCGCGTCGTCACCGTCATTCGTCAGCGGCGGTCCGCTGGCCACCCCACGCGCGACCAGGGCAGTCGCACGCAGACCCACGCCAGCCACGCCGGGACGCCGCCCAGCCCGCCCTGCCGCCGCTCGCGACGACGCCCGCTCGCCGCCGCGCGCCGCCTGCAAACGCCATCTTCTCCCTCGACAGGGAGGCACGATGATGTGCATCGAGATCGGGAGCAACAACCCGTGCCGGTGCGAGACCGTTGCCGCAGCGCGCGGGAGCTGCGGCTCGCAGCTCCCGCGCGGGAGCTGCGAGCCGCAGCGCGCGCGGCACGCGCGACCAACGGCCCCCGCCCGCCCGCGCGCGCAGCTGCAAGGTTCTCGGCCCGACGCTGGGCCTGGTCGTCGGCGCCGTCGCCGCGGTCTTCGCGTGGCCGGCAGGGGTCCTGGTGTGGGTGTGCTCCCGCTCCGCCTCGCGCCGCGCGTTCGGCCTGCCCTACGAGACCTACGTCGGCGTGAAGAGGGGCATCCCGATCTGAAGGAGGATTGAGTTGAGACCTGTTCAAACCAACAGGCATCCCACGCCAGGGCCTCTACGCCTTTTTGTACACCGTGTCCGCCGCGCCGTCCTTGGCCGCCTGCGCAGGCGCCGCGCGCGCGCGCGGGCGCCGGCGGGCGGCGGCGCGGTCGCGGCCTGCGCGCCGGGCGCCCAGGGGCGCGCCGAGGCGGGGGCGGCGCGCCGCGCCGGGCTGCTGCGCCGGGGCTGCCCGCCCGCCCACCCACCGCGTGGCGCGCGGCTGTGAAGAGGTAATCGCTCAGGCGGTTGAGGTACACGCCCACCTGCCCGCGCGCCGCGGCCAGGCGCACGGGCGCACAGCGCCGTGGGCGGCGCGCGCCCGCGGCCAGCGCCCGGCAGGCGGGCGGGCGCGGCGACGGCGTGGGGGCGGCGCGCGACGCACCTGCGCGTCCACCGCCTCGTCGCGCACGAGCGGCACGACGCTGCGCTCGGCGCGGCGGCAGACCGCGCGCGCGAGGTGCAGCAGCGCCGCCGCGCGGCCGCCGCCGGGCAGGATGAAGTTGCGCAGCGGGGGCAGGCCGTCGTCCAGCGCGTCCAGCCACGCCTGCGGGCGGCCCCCGGCCCCGCTCGGCCGGTGCCCGCTGGCGCGGCTGGCGCGCGCGCGGCGACGGCCCGCCGCCGCACGCGCGGCGCACCTCGAGCTGCGGCGCCGCGTCGGCCGCAAACGCGACGCGCGCGAGCTTGACCTCCGACGAGCTGTCGGCGGGCGTGGCGATCGCGCTGCCCACGTCCAGCAGCCGCGACTGGATGGCCTCCAGCTGCGCGCGGCGGGGGCAGGGCGGCGCCCATGAGCGCCGGCCGCGCCGCGCCGCCGCCGCCGCCGCCCGCGCCGCCCGCGCGCCTGCTCCTGCAGCGGCGCGTGCAGCTCGGCGCAGAACTCTCGCGCCACGCCGACCGCGCTGTTGAGCTCGTCCACGTCGCCCAGGGCGTGGAAGGTGGCGTCGTCCTTGGGCCGCCGCGCGCCGTTGTACAGCGCGGCGCTGCCCTTGTCGCCGGTGCGCGTATAGATGCGGAACCTGCCGCGGCGCGGGCACGTGGTGCCCGCTCAGCAGCGCGCGGCCGCTCCAGGGGACCCCCCAGCCGCGCAGCGCCGCCCTCACTTGGCGCTGTCGCTCGCCATGGCCGCGCCGCCGCCGCCGCCGCCGCCGCCGCCGCCGCCGCCGCCGCCGAGCGCGTGCCGCGCTGCTGCCTGCTGGCGGCTGAAAAGGATCAGGCGGGCTGCCAGGGAGACAGAAGGCGCCGAGAGCATGCGCCAGGAGCGGGGCGTGCGGGCGTGGGGGGCGGCAACGGAGCGGAGCAGCGGACCGCCGGCGAACGAGTGGTGCTGCTGGCTACTGCGGCGTTGGCCGCGGCGCGCTGGACGTGTCACGGAGCGCGCTGTCCTGTGACGCGCTGCAGAGCGCGGCTGTCACTCGTGCGCGCGGGGCCCAGCCGCCGCTGCACCAAAACGCCGCCGCCCGCTCGCTCGCCGCCGCCATGCCCGCCGCGGCCGTCAGCCGTCTGCCGCCGCCAGGGCGATGAGGTTGAAGTTCAGGGAGTTGGTCCTGCTCGGCGCCGGGGCCAGGGCGGCGGCGGCGCGGCGGCGTGAGCTATGCTCACACACGGGCCTGCCTTGCGGCCCACGCCGCCGCCGCCGCACCGCGCCATAAACTCCTTGGCCACGCGCGCCACGTCCGTCAGCAGCCGCTCGCGCGAGGTGGGCCCGTGCGCGATAGGCCCCGCGCGCCGGCCGTCCAGCTCCCACAGCGTGCCTGCCGCGCGGCGCGGCGCGGGCGCGCGCCGTCGGCCGCAGCCGGCGCGCCAGCGCCGCCTGCGCTGCCGCACACGCCGCGCGCCGCGTGCCACACGCCGCGTGCGCCGCACCGTCGTGCTCCACAAAGGCAATGAAGTGGAGGTCAACCTCCTGCTCCGGCGGCGGCGCCGCGGTCGCGCCCGCCTCGCCCGCAGCCTGCGGCGGCGCGCGGCGCGTGCGCGCGCGTGTGCGCGCTGCACGCCCGCCAGCGCCCGCCGGCGGCTCGCAGCGAGCCGCTCGCTGCGCGCGTGCGCGTGCGCGTGCGCGCGTGCGCGTGGGCACCTGGTGCGCCGCCTCGATGTCTGGCGCGTCGCCCGGCGGGTGCTCCAGGTACGCGCCGCGCGCCGCCGCGTCCATGCCGGCCGTCGCGGCGAAGAAGCGCTCCAGGAAGGACCCCGGCGCTGCGCGCAGTGCGGTGTGGCGGCGGGCTCGCGGTGCGGGGCGCCCGCGTCGCCGTGGCGGCGCTGCGCCGGGGGGCCGCGCCGCGCGCCCGCCGCGCACGCGCGCACCCAGCTCGAGGTGCTGCTGGGCGTTGCCGAGGGCGTGCAGCATCGCGATGGTGCCGCAGGCGTTGCCGATGGTCTGCCTCATGTAGTACAGCGACGCCGGCGCCGCGCCGGGGGGCCGCGCCGCGTCCGCTGCGCGCGGCGGTTGCGGCGGTTCCGGCGGTTGCAGCGGTTGCACGGCCGCCTCGCGGGAGGAGCGGCGGCGGCGCGCGCCGCCACCGCTGCTCGCGCGGGTGGCGCCGCCGCCAGGGGGCGCGCGCACCCTGCTTGTCGGCCGCCTCGCTCGCCTCGGTGATCGGGAACAGCAGCAGCACCGCCAGCACCGGCTGCGGCACCATCGCCAGCAGCTGCGCCCGCGCGCCACGCCAGCAGGAGCGGCGGCGGTGGCGGCGGCGGCGGCGGCGTGGGCGGCGCGGCAGCGGCAAGGCGCGGAGGCGCCGCGCGGCGCGTGCCCGCGCGGGGCGTGCAGCGGCGCGGCCGCTGCCGCCGCGCCTCGTCGTCGAGGCCGAACACGTCGTGGAAGGCCCAGCGCTCCGCGTCGAGCCCCAGGCGGCCCGCGAAGTCGGTGATGACCTCGGGGTTGGACTCGAGCGGGATCCACCTCTGCGCGCGCGCGCGCCGCGTGGGCGCAGCGCGCGGCGAGCAAGCAGCGGCGCGCGCGCCGGCGCCGGCGCCGGCGCCAGCAGCGGCGCGGCATCCGCAGCGCCGGCGGGGGCACCTTGGGCATGGCTGCGGGCGGCGCGGCGCCCCCGGCGGAGCGGTCGTGCGGCGGCGGCGATCGGCGGCGAGCGGCGCGGCGGGGCGAGCGGTGCCTGCTGGCCAGGGCAGCCTCGGTGCAGCGCCTGATGTGCGTCCATCAGCGTCCCGGGATGCGCTAATGCATGACGCCGGCCGTCGCTTCTGCTGCCGCACCTTTACCAACCCGGTGGTTTCCCTGCGCACTCTCCCCCAGCACGCCGCTGAGCCTGTTCTGGATTGCTCCCAGCAGCTGGCGAGGGCGCCCGGTCTGCGCACGCGGACCTCGCTGCGCGCCCGGGCGCGGCAGCAGCGGAGGCGGCTCGGGAGGGCGCGGTGAGGGCCGCGGACGGCGCGGGTGACGCGTGGGCATTGCCGCCAGGCGGCGCCGGCGCACCCGGCGGCGGCGGCGCAGCGGCGGCGGCCGCGCGCTGCTGCCGCGCCGCGGCGGCGGCCAGCGCGGCCAGCGGGCACTGTCAGCGGCTGGCCCTGCTGAGCTGAGCTCCCCGCCCGCCGCGCAGGAGCAGCGGCGATGGCGGCGCCCGCCGCCAACGGCGCGGCCGCCGTGGCAGCGGCGGTGGTGGCGCCGCCGCTGTGCGAGGCGACGATCAAGCCGCGCGTGGTGGCGGCGGACTACGCCGTGCGCGGCGAGATCGTGCGCCGCGCGCAGGAGATCGAGGCGGAGCTGGAGGCCGGCAAGGGCAGCTACCCGTTCACCAAGCTCGTCTGGTGCGCGACCGGGCGCCGCGCCCCGCCCCACCGCTCGGCGGCGCGCCGCGGCCCGCGCGGCGGCGCCGGCGCCCCTCGCGGCCACACGCCGCGCCGCGCGGCGCCCGCGCGCAGGTGCAACATCGGCAACCCGCAGCTGCTCGGCCAGGCGCCGATCACCTTCTTCAGGCAGGTGCTCTGCCTCTGCGAGTACCCAGCGGTGCGGCGGCGGGCGCGGCGCAGCGGCGCGGCGCGGCCGGCGGCGCGGTGCAGCTGCGCGGCCGGCGGCGCGGCGCAGCGGCGCGGTGCAGCGGCGCGGCGCGGCCGGCGGCGCGGCCGCCACGGCCGGCCTCCCACGCGCCTCCGCCGGCGCCGGCGCCGGCTTCCTCCGTGCCCCGCAGCTGCTGGACCACCCCGCCGTGGGCGGGCTGTTCCCCGCCGACGTGGTGGCGCGCGCGCGGCTCTACCTCTCGGCCATCCCCGGCGGCGTCGGCGCGTACAGCGACAGCGCGGGCGCGCTCGTGCTGCGGCAGCAGATCGCGGCCGCGCTCGAGCGCCGCGACGGCTGGCCGGCGCGGCCCGATGAGATCTACCTCACGGTGTGACACGCGGGCCGGGGGGCGCGGGCCGGGGGGGGGGGGGGGGCGTCCGCGCCGCGCCGCGCCGCCGACCGCGTCGCGTGACCCTGCTGCCGCCGGCCGGTGGCGCCGCCGCAGGACGGCGCGTCACCGGGCGTGCACTACCTGGTTGAGATGCTCACGCGCAGCGCGGCCGACGCGTTCCTGGTGCCCATACCACAGTACCCGCTGTGCGCGCCGACGGCGGCGGCCCAGCGCGCTGCGCGGCGGCGCGGCGGCCCAGCGCGCGGTGGCAGGGGCGCGCCGCGCGCGCCGCACGGCAGCGCCCTGACGCGCGGCCCCCGCGGCGCCGCGCCCGCGTGCGCCGCGCCCGCGCTGCACCACCGCGACCCCCGCAGGTACAGCGCGACGCTCACGCTGTACGGGGGGCAGCTGGTGCCGTACGAGCTCGACGAGGCGGCGGGGTGGGGGCTCAACGTAGACCACCTCAAGGCGCGCGCCGCGCCGCACCGAGGGTGCAGGGCGTGCAGGGCGTGCGCCGGGCGCGGCGGACCGGCGCGCCACGCGCCGTGCGCCCACGCGCCCGCCCCTCCCGCGCGGCGCGCCGCGCCGCGCCGCGTCGCCCGCGCAGGCGCAGCTGGCGGCCGCGGCGGCGCGCGGGCTGTGCGTGCGGGGGCTGGTGGTGATCAACCCGGGGAACCCCACGGGGCAGTGCCTCGACGAGGCCAACATGGAGGCGATCGTGGCCTTTGCCGCGGAGGCGGGCCTGGTGCTGGTGGCGGACGAGGTCTACCAGGTGTGGTGGGTGGGCAGGGTGGGGGGGGGGGGGGGTGTGGGAAGTGTGTGGGAAGGGGGAGGCTAAAGGGCGGGTGTGGGGCGGGCGCGCGCAGGCTGGCGTTGTGCGTCGTGTGCGGCGGCCCGGGGCACCCGCTTGCACTGCGCGCCGCCCCCTCACACCCACGCCCCTCGCGCCCCTCACACTCCTCACACGCCCCTCACGCCCCTCACGCCCCTCACACGCCCCTCACACCCACCCGCCCCTGCCCCCCTGCCCCCCGGGCCGCACAGGCCAACATCTACGACCCCGCCCGCACCTTCGTGAGCTTCAAGGCCGTGCTGCGCCGCCTGGGCAGCAGCCTGCCGCTCGTGAGCCTGCACTCCACCAGCAAGGGCTTCGTCGGCGAGTGCGGGCGCCGCGGCGGCTACATGGAGGTGTGTGTCACTCACCCCGCGCCGGCCGCCGCCGCGCCGCCGCCGCGCCGCCGCCAACCCAGGCGCACTCGCCGCCGTGCGCGCCTGGCCGCCGCGCGCGCCCGGCCGCCGCGCGCGCCCGGCCGCTCACATACCCATCGCCCGGGGGGGCCGCGCGGCGCGCAGGTCGTGAACTTCCCGGCCGACGTTCACGCCCAGATCCTGAAGCTCGCGTCGATCAACCTCTGCCCCAACGTGAGCGGCCAGATCTGCTGCACCCTCATGATGACGCCGCCGGGCGAGGGCGACCCGAGCTACGACACCTACGTCGCGGTGCGGGGGCGCACGCGGAGAGGGGGCAGGGAAGGAGAGGGGGCAGGGAGGGGGAGGGGGCGGGGAGGAGCGGCGCGCGGGGCGGCGGGGCGCCGGGGCACAGGCGGCGCCGCGCGCCGCTGACGCCGGCGCCGGCGCCGGCGCCGGCGCGCGCACATGCGCGCGCAGGAGCGGGACGCGGTGCTCGGCAGCCTCGCGCGGCGCGCGGCCACCCTCGTGGCGGGGCTGAACCGGCTGGAGGGCGTGAGCTGCAACGCCGCCGAGGGCGCCCTGTACGCCTTCCCGCGGTGAGCGCGCCGCGCCGCGCCGTCCGCCGGCTGTCCCCCCCCCATGCACACACACACACGCACGCACACACACACAGAGCGCGGCCGCTCCCCGCCCCGCCGCGCTCACGCCCGCCCCGCCCCGCGCCGCCGCGCAGCATCACGCTGCCCGCGGGCGCGGTCGCCGCGGCGGCGGCCGCGGGCAAGCCGCCGGACTGGCTGTACGCGTCGGAGCTGCTCGAGGCGACCGGCATCGTGGTCGTCCCGGGGAGCGGCTTTGGGCAGGCCCCGGGCACGCTGCACTTCCGGACGACCTTCCTGCCGCCTGAGGAGGACATCGCGGCGGTCGTGGAGGCGCTGGCGGGCTTCCACGCGGCCTTCCTTGACCGCTACGGCGGCCTGCCGGCCGACAAGCCCTGACGGTCGGGCGCTGTGGGGGTCAGGGGAGTCTGTCCAGCAGCTGCGGGGCTTGCTCGGCGGCCGCGCGCTAGCGGCCCGCCGCCGCGCGGCCGGCGCGCCGCGCCGCTCCCTTTGAGCGGCGCGCCGCGCGCCGCGGGCCGGGCGGCGGCGCCGCGCGCGGCCGCGGCCACATTTTTGCGCGCTTTGCCTCAGGCTTGAGGCACGTTGGCCTCACGTGCGTGTTGGAGCTTGGTGGGTGTGTGTGCTGCTCCGCCGACGGTGACGCTGCCGCGCGGCCTCTAGCGGGCGCGGGCGCGTGCCTGGAGACTTTAATTCGCGTGTGACCGCCGTTGGACCTCTCCCACCGGGCCGTGGGCCGCCCACGGCGACGCGCCACACCTTGTGAAAATAGCAGGCTTTGGGCGCCCTCCCTGCCGCGCCCCCGCCCCCACATGCCCGCGCGCCTCGCCCACCGCCACCCCATTCCGCCCTCAACCCACACAGCACGCCGCGCCCGCGCCAGAGCAGCACGAGCAGCACGACCGCAACTGCGCGGCCACACCCCCGTCCTGCCGGCGCGGAGGCCCTCAGCGAGCCTCGCGGCAGCTCAGAAAGGCCTTCGTGGAGCTCTCCGCGACAGGGCGTGACGCCACGCGAGCTCGCCGCGCCGCCGCGGCCAGCGGAGCGGCGGCCTCACGGGGCCGCTGCGCGAGCGCGCCCGTGCCGTGCCGCCCGTGCCGGCGCCCGGCGGCCTCCAGCGGCGCGCGTGACAGCTCGGGGGGCGCCGTCATGGCGCCGCAGCTGACGGAGGAGCAGGTGTTTTGGTATGAGCGGGGCGTGCTGAGCGCGGAGCACGAGGACAAGCTCGCCCGCCTGCAGGCCGAGCTCGACGGCGCGCTCCTGCCGGGCCTGGACGACCGGCTGTCGCTGCTGCGCTTCCTCAAGGCCCGTCACTGGCACCCGCACCGCGCGGCGGCGATGTACCGGGCCATGGCGGCGTGGCGGCGCGAGGCGGGCGTGTGCGGGGTGCTCGAGTCGTACGACTACGCCGAGCTGCCCGCCGTGCGCGCGGCGTACCCCCACTTTTACCACAAGACCGACCGCTGGGGCCGCCCCGTGTACATCGAGCTGCTGGGCCACATCGACGTCGACCGCCTGCTCAAGGTGCGGCGCTGCGGCGCGCCGCGGCGCGGGGCGCAGCGGGGCGCGGCTCGGCGCGACGCAGCGGGGCGCGGCGCGCCTCCCCGGCTCACGCCGCCGCTGCGCGCGCGCCAGGTGACGAGCATCGACCGCTTCCTGCGCTACCACGTGCAGCAGTGCGAGGCGTTCCGCACGCGCAAGCTGCCCGCGTGCAGCGCGGCGGCGGGGCGGCCGATCCTCACGCAGACCATCATCCTCGACATGGCCGGCCTCTCCCCGGGCTGCCACTTCACGCTGACCGTCAAGCGCTTCCTCGAGACGCTCAGCCAGCTCGACCAGGTGCGCGCGCGGGGCGCTGGCTGTCGCCGCGGGGCGCGCCGCGCGGGCGCTGGCCGTCGCAGCGCGCGCGCTTGGGGTGGCGCGCGCGGCGCGCCGACGCGCCCGCCCGCGTGCGGCGCTTGCAGGACTACTTCCCGGAGCACCTCGGCGCGCTGTTCATGATCAACACGCCCTTCATCTTCAGGGGGTGAGCGCCCGCCGCAGCGGCGCGGCGGCAGATGCGGCAGCAGCGGCGCGGGCGGGGCGCCGCCGCGCGCCGCGCGGCCGGCGCGCGCGCCCCTCGGCGCTCACCCGCCCGCGCGCCCTGCCGCGCGCGCGCCGCACGCGCCGCGCAGCTTCTGGGCCGTGATCCGTGGCTTCCTGGACGAGCGCACGCTCGCCAAGATCAAGGTGCTGGGCTGCGACTACCGGGACGAGCTGCTCGCCCTCATCCCGGCGGAGAACCTGCCGACGCTGTTTGGCGGCGCCTCGCCCTGCCCCGAGCTCGCCGACGTCGGGCCGTGGCAGCACGCCAGCCTCGGCGCCGGCGGCGCGGTGCCGGGCGCCGCCGACGCCGTGCTGGCCAAGGCCGCCGCGGCGGGGCGCGGCGCGCTCGACCTGGCGGCCGACAGCTGCGACGCGGCCAGCGCTGGCAGCCTCATCGGCACGGCCGTGGCGCTCAGCGCGGGCAGCAGCAGCGACGCGTGAGCCGCCGGCGCCGGCGCGCGCTCGGACCGCGCGTGGGCGGCTGCGGGGCCGTGCGCAAGCCCCCAGCCGCCGCGCTGGCTGCGCGCGGGCAGAGGGAAAGAACTGGACGCGCGGACCCCCGCCACGCATCCTGGCGGGTTGTGCGGCCCTTGAATGTGTGCAGCAGTGCAGCGGGCGGACTGTCAGGTCGAGCCTGTGCTGACCTGCTCTCTGTCGGCGTGTGCAGCGAGGGGAACGGAACCGCACCGCGCCTAGGCCTAGGCACGCAGGCAGCTGCGCAGTTGTCAGAGAAACGTCACCAGCGGGCGAGGGTGCACTTGCTGTCGGGGCTCTGAAGCAGTCGGGCGGGCAACGCGCGCTGCTGAACCCCCGGGCGCGGCGGCGGCCTCGGGCCGCGAACGACTCGGGTTTCACTCAGTCTCACTCAGTTTCACTCCGTGACTCTCTTCCAAGGAGGGCAGGGCCCGGTGAGCTGCAACACGCTGCCGGCGTGGGAGGGTGGCCAGCGTGGGAGGGTGGCGGCGGCCGGCAGCCGCCCCGGCCCCGCACGGTTGTAACTCAATGCGCCGTGCTGAGATGCGAGCGCCGCCGCGCCGCCAGGCGTAAGGTGCGCGGGGCGCGTGGGCGCGCCGTGCACGCGTCGGTGGGCGGCAGCAGCAGCGTCCGCAGGCGCTCCTGCCCACGCGGCGCGGGGCGGGGGCCAAGCCGAGGGAGAGGTGGAGGCGCAGGAGCTCGGTTCAGGGGTGCTTGTCGGCACGCGCCGCCGACGCTCAGAGGTGGCCGCGCGGGCCCCAGCCAGGGTCGGCGGCGGGCTTCCACAGCCAATGGTTGCGGAGGCCCGTGGCGGCGCAGCGGTCACACGCCACGCAGCCACGGCGCCCGCAGGCCGGGCAGGGGCCCGTGGCCGCGCGCGGCTCGTCTGGCCAGGCAAAGCCCTGCAGCGGCGACAGCGGAAGCAAGCGGGGCGGGCGGGCGCGCGGTCAGTGCCGGCCGGCGCGGCGGCCGCCGCGCCGGCTGGCGACCCGCCGCGCCGCACCTGCCGGCCGCGGCCCCGGCACGCGGCGCAGACAACGTAGCCGGTACCGCAGCAGGGGCGGCAGCGCTTGGGCTGCAGCGCAGCCGCGAGCGCGTCCGCCGCGGGGCGCGCCGCGAGCGCCCCGGCTGCTGCGGCCGCCGCCAGCGCGGGCGCGTGCGCGGCCGTCGCCTCTGCCAGCGCCTCGGCGTCCCGCGGCGCCTGCGGGCGCGCCTGCGCCGGGCCGGCCTGCGCGCAGCGCGCGTGCGGGGGGGGGGGGGGGGGGTCGGCGCGGCGCGGCACGTGCGTGGGCGTGGGCGCCGGCCTGGCGTCGGTGTCGCGCGCCCTGGGCTCGCGGCGCTGTGCGCTCTGCGCCGCTCTGCCGACGCGCAGCAGCTGCCGGCGCCGCCGCCGCCCCGCGCCGAGCGCGCACCGCGAGCGCCGCAGCTCCCGCGAGGGCCAGCATGCCGGTCAGCACGTCCCGCCTGCGTGGCGCGGGCGGCGGCGTGGTGCGGCGCTGCTCGCCGAGCAGCCGAGCAGCGCGTCTGCGCTCTGCTCCGCCGCACCTCGCGCGCGGCGCCGCCGGCGGTGCCGCAGCGCGCTCGGAGGTGCTGGGCGCCCCGGCGCAGCGGGCGCCGGCCGCGCCCGGGGCGAGGGGCAGCATGGCGGCCGGCGCGGGGGCGGCGGCGCGGGCCGCTGCTGCCGCTGGTGCCGCTGCTGCTGGCGCTGCTGCTGCGGGCGGGAGGTGGCGAGCGGACTCTCGGACTGACAGCACTGTCCGCAGGAAGCCGGAGCAGCGGCGGCGGCGCTTTTGCGCGACGCCGCAGCGCCCAGCGCCGCCGGCGGTCAGCCACGGTTGTCTCCCGGTCGCACTCACTCACACGCCGCAGCGCCGGGCTCCGCACGCGCCACGACGCGCAACCGCGGCGGCAGCAGCAGCAGCAGCAGCAGCGGAGCGCCCCGCCGCGCGAGCGAGCGAGCGAGCGAGCGTGTGCTCGGCCATGGAGTGGCTCAGCAGCGTGCGCAAGCAGGCGGCGGCGGCGGTGGACAGCGCGCTGCACAGCGAGGCGGCGGAGCGCGCGCGCGAGCTGGCGGCGCAGGCGAAGCAGCAGGCGGCCGCGCTCGCCAAGGAGGCGAGCGCCAAGGCGCAGGAGGTGGCCAAGGAGGCGCTGGGCGAGGCAGAGAAGAGCCTGGCGGGGCTGCGCCAGGTGCGGGCGCGCCGCCCGGTCGCGCGGCAGTGCCGTGGCGCCGCGGCAGCGCCGGCGGCGGCGCGGGGCGAAGCGCGCGCCCACGTACCGCCGCCGCCACCGCTGGCGGCGCCGCTGCGGCGCGTCCAGGGCCAGGCGGCAGGGCGGGCTGCCGACCCCGGCGCGCTGGGCATCACGCCCGAGCTGCTGCAGTTTGTGCGCAGCCTGACGTACAGCACGTTCAGGTGGGGGGCGGCGCGCCCCTCCCTCTCTCGCCGCGCGCCCGCGCGCGGCGAGACCCGCTAGTCCACTCACGCACGCACGCACGCCCCTTGACCCCTCCTCCCCCCCCCCCCCCCCCGCCCCTGCCCGCCCGGTCAGCGATTACCCGCTCGACTCCCTCGACCTGCCGCCCGACCCCGCGGCCGCCAAGCTCACGCCCTGGCAGGAGGGCCACGCGCGCGCGGTGCTGGAGCAGGTGCAGCAGCTGCAGGACCTGCGCTTCGTGCTCTGCCCCAAGTGAGCGCGTCCGCGCCCGCCCGCGCCCCGGCGCCGCCGCCGCCGCCGCCTCCGCCGCCGCCGCCGCCCCGCCCGACGCTGCCGCGGCGCGCCCACGCGCCCGCCGGCGTCCCCGCCCCTGTGTGCGTTCACACGCGTGCGCGTGCGTGTCAGGGTCATGGACGAGCATGTCTTCTGGCTCATCTACTTCACCCTCTGCCGCCGCTACCTGCCGGAGCAGGCGCAGGAGCGCGCGCAGCACTGCGCAGGCGCAGGCGCGGCGCCGCAGCAGCCGCCGCAGCAGCCGCCGCCGCCGCCGCCGCAGCCCGCGCCGCCGCGCGCGCCCAGCATCAGCAGCGTGCGCAGCGCCAGCCCCGCGCCCGCGCCCGCGCCCGCGGCGGTGCCTGCGGCGGCGGCGGCGGCGGCGGCGGCGACAGCGGCGGCGACGGCGGGGGCGGCGACGGCCGCAACGGCTGCAGCGGCGGCTGGACCTGACGCGTCCGCCGGGCTGCCGCTGTCGTCGTCTGCGCCCGACCTGGCACGCGAGTCGGGCGGGACCCAGGCGGCAGCGGCAGGCGGCGGCAGCCCTGAGCCGCCCGCTGCAGAGGCGGGCGCGGCTGCGGGCGGCGCGGGCGCAGACGCCGACGCGGAGTTTGCGGCGCTGGTGGGCGACCCGGACGACCTGGACGCGTACCTCCAGGTGCGGGGCTGCGGCGCGTGCATGCGCGCAGGCACGCAGCGGCGGGGCTGCCGCGGGGCGCGGCGCGCCGGCGCGCGCGTGCTGACCGCCCGCGCCGCGCCCTGGCAGAGCGCGCTGCAGCTCAAGGGCGAGGGCGGCGAGTCTGACATCGAGGACCTGGACGAGTACCTCACCCAGCTCGGCGCGGGTGAGCGGGGCTGAGCCGGGCTGAGCTGAGCTGAGGCGCGCACGCGCGCGGCGCCGACGCGCTGGGGGAGGCGCGCGCGCCCGACCACGCTGCGGCCGCCGTCGCACCGCAGAGGCGGGCGGGAAGTGAGCCTGCGCACGCTGCTGGTGCTCTGCTCGCGTGGTGAACCTGTAACACGGCTCCGCGGGTTCAGACCTCACGTCAGCCAGCCTGCCCAGAGCTCCACCACGTCGGCGCTCCCGTACCAGCGGCGCCCTTTTGCCGCGTCGTGAAACACGCCGGGCAGGACCAGCGCCTCAGCGCCCGGCAGCAGCGCCGTCTCCACGGGGCACACGCCGTCGCCGTCGACGTCGACGCGCCCGCAGTTGGCGACGTAGCTGCTCTGCACAAACAGCCGATTGCCCGCCTCGCTCAGCGCCAGCCGCCCGCTGAGCACCGCCCGCACGTTGCTCCAGCCGAACGCCTCGCCTGGCGGGCGGGGGCGGCGTTTAGGTGGCAGTCGGGGCGCTGCGACGGCGCAAGCTGCGGCGGGGCGCCCGGCCAGCCGCCGCCGCACCTTTGGCTGCCGCACCGGCCACGCACAGCACGCGCACCGGCGCGAGGCTCGCGGCGTCAGGCAGGTGGTGGTTGGCCCACTGCAGAGAAGTCGTCACGCCCTTCGGCGCGCAGCCCGTCGCCCGGATCCAGCCCTCCTGCGCGCGGCGGCGGGCGTGCGCCGCTCGCGCCGCGCGCGTGCGCGCGCACGCCCCTCTCTCGTGCCCGCGCCAGCCGGGCCAGCCCGCCGCGCGCCGCGCAGCCCACCTCAGCACGGCCAAAGGGATAGGCCTCGGCTGACAGGTGCGGACTGCCGCACGTCACGAGCGCGCTCACCGACGGCCCCAGGCCCCACACGCGGCCTGGCGCGGCGCGGCAGGGGCGCGGGCGTGGGCCGCTCACGCGCCAGCCGGGCGCGGCCCGCGCCGGCTGCCCGCTGCCCGCGCCGCACCCTCGTACGGCACCGCCGCGAGCGCGAGGCGCGCCAGCCAGCCGCCGGCCGAGATGCCGACCAGCCCCACGGGGCCGCCGTGTGTGTCGGCGAGGCGCGCCACGTGCTCGGCGGTGCGCTCTAGGAACCAGGCAAAGCTGCCACCTCGCAGCGTGGGGAGCCAGTCGCGCGTGTGCGCTGGCAGCACGTCGACCGCGTGCCCCCGCGCGCGCAGGTTGGCTGCCAGCTCGCTGTACTGCGACCCCGGTGACGTCGTCGCGTTCGAGAGGAAGCCCGGCAGCACGAGCACCGGGCAGCGCGGCGTGCAGCTGCCAGCGCCGAGCTGCGCGTGGCAGCGCTGCGGCGGCGCGGGCGCGCGGGCGCCAGCGCTGCACGCTCTCATGCCCGGCTGCTCCTGCGGCCTGGTTTTTGCCCCAGGGGGCTTGGCTTTTGCCCCAGAGCGGCTGGTGGATTGCAGTTGGAGTGCTCCTCGCTGCGCTGGCGACGCCGGATTGGGCAGCGGCAGCGCTTGCCGGCAGCGGCAGCGCTTGCCGGCAGCGGCAGCGGCGCGGCGTGGCGGCCGGGAGCGGGCGTGTGCGGCCGAGATCGCGGGCCAGGCTGCAGTGACGGAGCTCCAGCAGGACTCGTCGTTGCCCGTGTGCGAGCTGGGCCGGGGTTCCGCTCCGTCTGCTCGTGTCGCCCAATCGCACGACAACCTCACGCGCCCACAAATGCACAGGCACCACACTGCGCGGACACACGGCAATGATGCCCGTCCGTCCATCACCGCGCGCCGCCAGCGGCTCAGCGGCGCTCGCGCGCTGGCCGCCGGCGCCGGCGGCGCGGCTCGCAGCCAGCCAGCGGAGGCGCGGTGCTGTCTCGCAGAGGTCCGACCGCGTGCGGCGGCGGGGCCGCTGCGACGCGGCGGCCGCGAGCGCCGGCGCCGGCGGGCTGCCGAGCGACGGCGGCCGGCCGGCGCAGTCGCAGGCTCCGCAGGTGCAGGAGCAGCAGCAGCAGCAGCCGCAGCCGCAGCCGCAGCCGCAGCCGCAGCAGCAGCAGCCGCAGCCGCAGCAGCAGCCGCAGCCGCAGCAGCCGCCGGGCGGGCGCCTCGTTGCACTGCGGGCGCGCCTGTTTGGCGGCGGGCGCCTCGACCGCGAGAAGCTCGCGCAGTTCGGCGTCGGCGCGTTCTGCGCGTACGGCGTGCTCTCCAACCTCAACGCCGGCGTGCTGATGACCATCAGCTGGCTCACCGTCGTGCGGCGCACGGGGCTCACGCCGCTCGAGGGCGGCAACTGGGCCAGCTTTCTAGGCATCTACGCGGGCCTCTACATCACCACCAACCTCCTGCGCCCCGCGCGCCTTGCACTCGCGGTCGCCGCGGCGCCAGCCTTTAACTGGGGGCTCGCCGCGCTGCAGGCGCGCCTGGGCCTGAGCCGCGGCGCCGCGGTGGGCGTGATGCTGGTCTGCATCGCGGTCACCTCGCTCGCCGGGATCACGTTGGCAATTGCGCTCGCCGGCGGCTTCCCGAACGGCCTGCCGCCGCTGCCGTTCCGCGGCGGGCGCTGAGCGGAGCGGGGAGGCGGCCGCGTCGCGAGGCGGTGGCCGCGGTGTGTGCGCGGCGGCCGCGGTGTGTGCGCGGCGGTCGCGGGTAACACGCCGCCGGCTGCGGTGGTGGCAATAACACAGCGCCTGCGCCCATGGCAGCTGCAGCTGGCCTCGCACGAGCGCGGCTGGCCCCTCCCCCCTCCCCCAAGCAGCGCATGCGCGCCGCCCGGCTCCCGCCGCCGCGCCCGGCCTGCGCTGTCCGCGCCTGGCTCGCGCCGCCCGCGCCCGGCTCCCGCCCGGCTCGCGCCGTGCGCACGCTCGTCTGCTCCGCTGCACGGCCGCCGCGCGTCACTTGTTCTTCTCCAGCCAGTCCGCGATCGCCTGCTGCGTCTCCGACTTGATCCCCCGCGCCGCGCCCGCGGCGGCGCTGCCGGCCTCAAACTCAAAGTAGTCGGCAAAGTTTCGCTTGTAGTAGTCGTCCAGGCGCGCCTTGTCGTACGCCGCCTTGTTCGCCCGGCTGCGGGCGAGCAGCGCCTGGATGTACGGCGACTCGGCGGCGGGCACCTCCTTGTTCAGCGGCGCCTGTGGGCGCGCCTGCGCCGGGCCGGCCTGCACGCAGCGCGCGTGCGGGGGGGGGGGGGGGGGGTCGGCACTCTGCGCTCTGCGCCGCTCTGCCGACGCGCAGCAGCTGCCGGCGCCGCCGCCGCCCCGCGCCGAGCGCGCACCGCGAGCGCCGCAGCTCCCGCGAGGGCCAGCATGCCGGTCAGCACGTCCCGCCTGCGTGGTGCGGGCGGCGGCGTGGTGCGGCGCGGCCGCCGAGCAGCCGCCGAGCAGCGCGTCTGCGCGCTGCTCCGCCGCACCTCGCGCGCGGCGCCGCCGGCGGAGCCGCAGCGCGCCCGGAGGTGCTGGGCGCCCCGGCGCAGCGGGCGCCGGCCGCGCCCGGGGCGAGGGGCAGCATGGCGGCCGGCGCGGGGGCGGCGGCGCGGGCCGCTGCTGCCGCTGCTGCCGCTGCTGCTGGCGCCGCTGCTGCGGGCGGGAGGTGGCGAGCGGGCTCTCGGACGTGTGATCACGCTGCGCGCGGCTGCAGACTCGCCGCGCTCGCTGAGCCCTGGGTCCCGGGGGTTCGATCGATTTTGAACTGGGCGCCCCGCCCGTTGCCGTCGCCCGCACAACGACGCGACCGTCAGCGCTGCCGCTGCTGCCCTGCGCGCACCGCCGGCTCCCGCAAGCCGCAGGCGCCGCGAGAGCAGCCGCGATTCGCCTGCGCCCGCCCGCCAGCGCCCGCCTGGCGTGGCCCCGCTCCCCGCGGACCGGCGCTGTGGTGTGGGGGCGATGAACTTCATCAACACCGCGCCCCGCGCGGGCGGGGGCACCGGGACGGGCACGCCCGGCGGGCCGGGCCGCGCGGGCGCGTTCAGCGAGCTCACCATGTACAAGGAGCGCCCCAGCGGCGAGATCAGCATAGAGGACTTTGAGAAGTACGCGCTGGACAGGCTGCGAGGTGCGGCGCGGCGGCGCGGCGCGGCGCGCGGGCGGCGCTGCTGCCGCCGCTGCCGACGCCGCCGGGCTGCCCGCGCGCAGTGCTCAAGGCCATCGACGAGGCCAAGCTGCGCAGCAAGAGCGATGACGCGATCCAGGCGCGGCAGCGCGCAGGCCGTGCAGGGCGGCGGTTGGCGCCGGGCGCGCCGCGGCCCGCGCGGCCCGCGCGCGGCGGCCCCCGCGCGCGCGCCCACGCGCCGGCCGGCCGGCGCCGCGGCGCCGCAGGCGGAGGTGGAGGCGCTGCTGAGGAAGCACCTCACGGGCTCGTCGCGCCAGGAGGCGGCGCGCGCGGACCTCGTGAGCCACCACATCCTGCGCCTCGCGTACTGCCGCACCGCGGAGCTGCGCGCGTGGCTGCTCGCGCAGGAGACGGCGCTGTTCAAGTACCGCTTCAAGGCGCTCGACACCGCCCAGCAGGCGCGCGCCCCACGCGCTGCGGCGCACGCTCGCGCGCTCCGGCGCTCCGGCGCGCACGCAGCGGCGCGCGGCGCCGGCGGGCTCACCGCGCCAGGCCGGGCGCCGCGCCGTGCCGCGCAGGTTGACTTTTTCGCGAGCTGCGAGCTGCCGTACGCGGCGATCAGCGAGGACGAGTACGCGGCGCTGGGCAGCGAGCTCGCGATCGTGGCGGTCGCGTGCGGCGAGCGCGAGCGCGGCGCGGCGCTCGCGGCGGCGGCCAACAGCAGCAAGGCGGGCGGCGGCGGCGCCGCGACGCCGCACGGCGACACCTGGGCGGTGCAGGACAGGTGCGGCGCCGCCGGCCGGCGCGCCGCGGCGCGGCCGGCACCCGCGGCCGTGCAGGCGCTCACGCCGCCGCCGCCGCCGCCGCCGCGTCCGCCCCGCGCGCGCCCCGCACGCGCCCCGCTCCCGCAGGGGCGGCGGCGGCGTGCCGCTGTTCTATCGCGTGCCCTTTGCCGCGGTGCCCGACCTCGTGTTCTCGCGCCGCGTGCTGCTGCGGGACGGCCACGCGTACGTCGGCCAGGACCAGGTGCCTCGCGCGGCGGCGCGGCCAGCTGGGCTGCCCGGCGCCCGACCGGCGCCCGCCCGCGCCCGCCGCAGCGCCCGGCCCGCGCGCGCCGCCCACGCTGCCGCGCCGCTCCCTCACCACTCCCCCCCCCCGCCGCCGCCGCCACCCCCCAGGTCTACTCGCTCGTGGTCGGCTCCTTCCGCGCCAGCCTCAGCGCGGCGCTCGTGGAGGCGGCTCGCGAGTGGGGCGCGTTTGCGGGCGCCGAGGCGGACCGCCTCGCGCCGCTCGTCGACAGCCTGCCCACCAGGCGCGGCCCGCCGCACGCAGCGCGGCGCGGCCGGCAGCGCCCCGCCGCACGCCGTACGCGGCGCGCGCGGCGCAGCGCTCACGCCGCGCCGTCGCGCCGCCGCGCCGCAGGGCGGTCGGCGGCGGCGACGGGCGCAAGGTGCCGGTGGGCGAGGTCTCGGCGGCGCAGCTGGCGGGGCTCGTGGCTGGGCGGCACTTCCCGCTGTGCATGACGGTGATGTATGAGCGCCTGGCGGCAGAGTCTCACCTCAAGCACTGGGGCCTGCAGCAGTTCACGCTCTTCCTCAAGACCATCGGCCTGCCGCTCGAGCAGGCGCTGCTCTTCTTCCGCTCACAGTTTGCGCCGCGGTGAGTGCGCGCGACGCGGCCGCCGCGCGGGGAGCGAGCGGCGCGAGGGGGCGGCCGCGCGCGCGCCGGCGCCCGCGCTCGGCCCGCGCCGCGACGCCGCCGCCGCCGCCGCCCGCGCCTGCCTGCCCGCTGCGCGCCGCGCCTGGCGCCGCAGCACGTCTGGCGAGAAGTTCAGCCGTGAGTACGCGTACAACATTCGCTACAACTACGGCGTGGAGGGCAAGCGGGAGAGCTGGAACGAGTGGAGCTGCGTCAAGATCATCAGCCAGGCGCGCGCGGGAGCTGCGGCGGCGGCGGCGGCGGCGGCAGCGGCGCGCGTCGAGGCGCCGCCCATGCGCCGCCGCCGCCCGCGCGCGCCGCCGCCGCGCGCAGGAGGTCGGCGGCACGTGCAGCGCCGCGGGCGAGTGCAACGGCGGCTGCCCCTACAAGACCTACGACGCGGCGCAGCTGCGCGCCGCGCTGGCGCGGCTCAACTGCAACGAAAAGTGCGCGCCGCGCTGCGCGCGCGCCGAGCCCGCGGGGCGCGCTCGCGCGCGCGCCAGGCTCCTCACGCCCCGCCCCGCGCGCGCGCGCGTCCACCTCCGCCCCAGGGTGGCCAAGGAGGTGGTCGAGAAGGCGCGCGGCAAGCACTACCAGCTCGCCTGCGGCCTCGCGTTCGAGGGCATCACCGGCGCGCCGCAGGACACGGGCATCAACAAGCCCAGCGAGTTCTACGCCGCCAGCATCGACCTCGCCAACCAGCGCGCCGCCGCGGCCGGCGCGGCGGCGGGCCCGGCGGCCGGCGCGGCCGCGCCCGCCGCGGCGGGGCCGGCGGGGCAGCAGCAGCAGCAGCAGCAGCAGCACGCCGCGGCGGCGGCGGGGCAGACGCCCGCGACGCCCGGCGGCGCGCCGCGGCCGCTCGCGGGCGTCGCGGGCTGAGCGCGGCGCGGTTGTGGCGGTTGGACCGCTGCAGTTTAACATCGCCGGAGTCGCGCGGCTCCGCAGTCACGCGCACGGGAGGCCCGAGCAGCGCACACGCGAGAGCGCGGCGGCGTCCGCCGCGCAGCTGCTGCCGCGCGCTGCCTCGCAGCGCCGCGCTCCTGGTGCAGCAGCACGGCGCACGCAGTCTCGCCACAGCGATCGCATGACGGCAACGCTCCCGCCGACCGCGAGGGCGGGCAGGGCGCGCGGCGGCGTTTGATTCGCGCGCGATGCCCGCGCCGTCAGCGGCCGACCCCGTCAGCCTGCGCGGCCTGCTGGGCGTGGCGCTGCAGGATGGGGGCGTGTACAGCGCGATGGTGCCGTGGCTGCTGCTGGAGCAGGAGGACGGCGCGCAGGTGCGGCGAGCGCCGCAGGCAGCGGCGGCGCGTTGCGCGCCGGCCGCTGCCGCCGGCGGGCGCCCAGGCAGGCCCGCCCCGACCCTCTCGCCGGAATGGCGGCCCGCCGGGGCCGCCGGGACCCGCCGCCGCTGCTGCAGGCGCCGTCGCTCTGCGCGCACGTGCAGCAGCGCGCCGCGCTCGCGGGCCTGGGGCAGCTGCAGGCGCCGGGCGCGCGCCCCGCGGACGGCCGCGCCGCGGCGCTGGCGCTGATCGACGCCGCCGTGCGCCACGCCGGCGGGCTGGCGGCCGAGCGCTGCTGCGGCGGCTGCGCGGCACTGGCGGCGCCCGCGGTGCGGCTCGCGAAGCTCCACGGCCACCTGCTCGCGCACGGCCTGGCGCCGGGCCTGGCGGAGCAGCTGGCCGCCCTGCTCGCGCTGCTGCGCGCGGGGCCGCTGCCGCCAGGCAGCCCCAAGGCGCCGCCCGGCAGGCGCGCGGGCGCGCCGCGCAGGCAGCTGGCGGACGGCGGCAGCGACGCGGGCGCCGCAGCCGCCTGCGCCGGCGTTGCCGGCGCGGGGGCGGACGGCGATGCAGGCGGCGGCGCCGAGCTGCAGCCGGAGGCGCTGCTGTGCTGCCGCGCGTGCGCCGCACGCTACGCGGCCAAGGCGCTCGAGTGCTGCGGCAGGCTGCTGGCCTGCCTGCCGCGCGACCTGCTGCAGCGCCTCGCCGCCAGCCCACACGCGCAGGCGTACGGCCCGGGCCTGGCGGCGCTCGCGGCGCGCGTGGCGGCGGCGCCCCACAGCAGCGGCGGCGGCGGCACCGTCGCCGCCGCCGCCTCTGCCTCTGCCACCCCAGCCGTGGTCGCCGCACACGCGGAGCCGTCGCAGCAGCGCGGCGCCGGCACGCGCGACGAGCCCAGCAGCGCTGGCGGCTGGGGCGGGGGCACGCCGGGCAGCGGGCGGGCGCCCGCCGGCGCCGGCGGCCGGCTGTCCGGGCTGGGGCTGCTGCTGCCGGGCGGCTCGGCGGGCCGCGGCGGCGGCGGCGGCGCGACGCCGGGCGGCCGCGCTGGCGGCGGCACGGCGTGCAACGCCGAGAAGGCGCGGGACTCGTTTTTTGGCATCCTGCGCCGCGCCAGCAGCCGGCTGGAGGCGCTGCGCCAGGCGGGCGCGGCCGCGCCGCCGGGCAGCGCCGCGGCGGGCGCGGCCGCGGGCGTCGTCGCCACGGAGCTGGGCGAGCTCGTGGCGGAGGTGGGCCTGGCGGCGAAGCAGCTGCTGCTGGGCCTCGCGCCGGCCAACCTGCCGTACCTCGCGGAGCTCTTCACCGCGTGCGCGCTGCAGGCCGCGAGCAGCGGGGAGCCCATCCTGGAGCCCGCGCTGGCGGCCATGGCGCAGCGCGATCCGGGCAAATTCCACAAGCTCGCGCAGCGCCTCGCCCAGGGCGGCGGCGCGTCGCCGCTGGCGCCCGGCAGCGGGGGCGGCGCCAAGGGCGGCGGCGCCGCCGAGCGCGCCGGCGCAGCGCGGCCGCGCCCCGGGGGCGGGGCGGCCAGGCGGCGCAGGGCGGCGGTGCGCCCGCGCCGGCGCAGCAGCAGCACCAGCACCAGCAGCACCAGCACCAGCAACAACAGCAGCACGGCAGCAGGGGCAGCAGCAGCCAGGACGCCGGCGGCGGCCGCGCGCGGGCGCGCGCGGGTGCGCCGGGCCTTGCCAGCAGCGACCTCATGTTCCGCCTGCCCGGCAGCAGCGCGCCCGGCAGCGGCGCGCCCGGCAGCGGCGCGCCCGGCAGCGGCGGGCCTGGCGGCGGCGGCGCGCCCGGCAGCGGCGCGCACGGCAGCAGCGGCGGCGCCGGCGGCCGTCGGCAGCAGCCCACGGCGCCGCGCCACATCCGCGCGCAGCCGACGCCCAGCAGCGCCGGCAGCACGGGCGGCAGCCTGCGCCTGGCCGCGGCGGCGGGCATGGCGACGCCGCTGCCGTTCGGGGCGGCGGCGGCGGGCGCGGCGTCGCCCCTCGGCGGCGGGCAGCTGGGCGGCGCCGACCCGACGGCGCGCGTGGAGCAAGCGCAGCCCGGCGGCCGCGGCGCCGAGGACGGCTCGGCGGCGCAGCCGCCCGCCTCGGCCCCCGCCGCGCCGGGCCGGGCGGGGCCGGCGGCCTCCCCCGCGTCGGGCGGCGGGGGCGCGGCCTCCGCGCCGCACAAGGCCCCCGCGCCGGGCGCGGCCCGCGCGCACGCCGCGCCGGGCGGCCTCGCCGGCGCCGTGACGGGGGCGTCCGGTGCGGCGGGGCTGGTGCTGGCGCTTCTCGCCGAGGTCCCGGCGGGGCAGCACGTGCTGCTGCTCGTGCTGCACGCCGCCGACAGCGCGAGTCTCAACCGCGCCCTGCTCTCCGCCGTGCTGTCGCGCGCCGAGGCGCTGCTGGGCAGCTGCCCGGACAGCCTGGCCGCCGCGGGCGGCCTCGGCGCGCAGGCGGCCGCGCTCGCGGCGCTGGGGAGCTACGCCAGCTACCTGGCCTTTGTTGCCGGCGCGGCGCAGCCGCCCGCGCGCGGCGCCGGCGCCGGCAGCGGCGGCGGCGGCGCGCCGGCGGCGGCGCTGCTGCAGCAGCAGCCGCCGCTCGACGTCGCCGCGCTGCTGCAGCGCGCGTCGGCGGCGCCCGCCGGCGGCGGCGACGCGCTCGCCGCGAGCTGGCGCGTGGCGCTGGCGGTGCCGTTTGCGGTGGCCTTCCTGCGCTACGCCCACCTCGGCCCCGCCGCGGCGGCGAGCGGCTGCGTGGCGGCGGCGCTGGCGGCGATGCGGCGCCTCGCCGCGCTGCCCTGCATGGCGCCCACGCACGCGGCCTACGGCAGCCTGCCGGCCGCGCTCGGCGCCTGCCTGCGCAGCTGCCGGCTGCTGCAGGGCGAGGGCGGGCCCGCGCCACCGCCGCCGCCGCCGGGCCGCCCGACGCGGCGGGCCTCGACTGGCTCGCCGCCGCGCTGGGCCAGGGCAGCGTCCTCGTCGATGACGCGTTCTGGGCGGTCGTGTGCCCCGGCCTGGCGGCCCTGCCCAGCCTGCTGCCCGGCGCGGCGCCGCTCGCCACGCCGCAGCGCCGCGCGCCGCCGCAGCGCAGCGGCGCGCAGCCGGGCGACGGCGCGGCCGCCGGCCAGCCAGCCGCCGCCGGCGTCGGCATCGAGCAGCAGCCGGCGCCGCCCGGCGGCGGCGGCTGCGCGGCCGCGCCTGCGGCCGCAGACGGCAGCCCCGCGGGCGGCGGCGCGCTGCGCCACGCGACGCCGCTGCTCCTGGCGCCGCGCGCGCCGCCGGTGCTGGACGCGCCGCCGGCGTGCGTGTCCGCGGCGCTGGGGGAGGTCGGCGACCCGCTGCGCGCGGCGCTGCAGCAGGCCTTGATTGGGCAGTACAGCACGGACGACCACCCGGTGGGGCGGCGCGGGGGGCGGGGGCCCGGCCGGCGCGGCGGCGGCGCGGCGGCGCTCCCAAGCGCCCGCAGCCCTCACACGCGTCCCTCCCCGCGGGGCGCAGGTCAAGATGCGTGACGTGCTGGCGCTGGTCAACGGCATCCTCTGCGCCAACAGCCTCGCGCTCGGCCTGGGCACCGGCGTGCCGCCCGTGCTGCAGCGCCGCCTGGACGCCATGGCCGACGCCGTGCACGCCGCGCTCGCGCCGGGCGGCTCTGCCGCGGCCGACTGGCGGGGCCCGCCCCCCGCGCCGGTGGGCCGGCGCGGCTGGCGCGCGCGCATGCGCGCAGGGACCGTGCGCTCCCAGGTCCCGCGCGTGCTCAGTGCTGCCGCCGCCGTCGCCGCCGCCGCAGGACCTGGCGCGCGCGGTGCACGCCATCTGTGGGCAGCACTCGGCGCCCGCCGTGCACGCCGCGCTCGAGGCGGCCATGGAGTGCGCCGCGGGGCACGCCACAGCCGCCGCGGCGGCCGCCTGCGCCGCTCTGCTGCCGGGCGACGTGCCGCCCGCCGCCGCGAGCGCCGCCGCCGCGCTCGTCGCGTCGTCCTGCAAGGCCAGCTGCGCGCAGCGCCTGCTGCAAGAGGTGCGTGTGTGTGTTTGCTGGGGGGGGCTTGCTCCCTAGGCCCTCCCTCGCGTCGCCGCCCTGCCCTGCCCGCCCGCCGCGCTCACACGTGCGCGTGGGTCGCCGCGCGCGCGCCCCACCGCAGGTGCCCGTGCTCGTCGCGTCCACGCTCGCGGACCACGCGGACGAGCTGGTGCGGCTCGTGAGCCGGCGCTGGGCGGTGCACGCGCGCATCACAGCTCCCCTCGACGCCGCCGACGGCGCGCCCGGCGCGCCGCCGTGCGGCGCGGACGGCGCCGGCTTGCCCCCGGGGGCGCAGGCAGCGGGCTCGACTACGTCCCCCGCGCCGCTGCCCCGGAGCAGCAGCGGTGCTGCCGCTGCTGCCGGCGGCGGTCTCGCCGGCAAGCCCGCTCGCCGCATCAGCCCTGTGCCGGTTGCGGGGGCGCCGGACGCTGGCGTTGCAGGAGGCCGGTCCGGCGGCAGCCCAGCTCAGCCAGCGGACGTGGGTGGTCGCGGCACCGGCCCGGCGCGGCAGGGCGAGGCTGCGAGTGCCGCTGCGGCGCCGGCGGTGATCGCGAGAGAGCCGGCCCCGCCCGACGAGGCGGACGCTGCGGCTTGCGGCCCTGAGCCCGAGCGCGAGCCGCCGTCCGGCCAAGCCCTGCCGGCCGGCGTGTCGCCGGCGGCGGCCGGAGGCGCGGGCTCGCCGGCCTCACCTGCCCACATGTCGCGCCTGCCCGGCGGGCCGTCGGGCGCCGCAGCGGCGGCGTCGGCCGCCGCTTCTGGCGAGCTGGCCGCCCTGCGGCTCGAGGCCGCGCGCGCAGTGTCGGAGCGTGCACTCGGGCGCGCCGTCAGCGCGTACGTGGACACGGCCTCCCGGCTGGCGCCCGCGGCTGGCCCGGCGGCCGGCGCCCCGCAGCAACAGCAGCAGCTTGACGCGAGCGGCGCCTGGGCTGGCGTCGTGGCTGCGGCGTCGTGCGTGGCGGATGTGCTCGTGGCGGGCCTGGCGGCGGGGCACTGCACGGTGCACAAGCTGGAGCAGGAGCTCCTGCTGGCGTGCAAGCAGCACAGCGGCGGCGGCACGCGTGCAGGCCAACTTTGCCAGCTGCTGGCTGGGGCGGTCATGTGCGCGTTCGTAGGCAGCCGCGTGCAGCAGCCGCGCGTCTGGGCTGCGGGGCACCTGCCAGCGGCGCCCGCAGGCGCGAGCGATGCGGGCATGCATTACTTTGTGGAGCTGCCGTTGCTCGTGATGCGCGCCGCGCGCGCGGACGGGCCGCTGTGGCTGCTTCAGCAGCTGCGTGAGTGGCTGCAGGCAGCGACTCTGGGTTTTGAGCACACCGCACTGCCCAGCATGTGAGAGGGAGCATGAAGACGTGTAAATGCCTCCAGAGGCCTCCGCCCGAAGCCGAGCCTCGGGGGGTGCTTCTTGCGAGCGCCGCGGCGCCGCGGCGCGGCGATGCCGTGCGCCGTTTCCCCTGCCCCGCCGCCCCTGCGGAGCGGAGGTGCGCGGCTCCAACAGGCTGCCCGGCCACGGGCTGCGCCGCCGAGGTGCGCCGCCGGCGGCCGCGCCGCGCCGCGGGCCGCGCGCCGCCCGCGCGCGCGCCGCTCGCCGGCGCCGCGGCGCGGCGATGCCGTGCGCCGTATCCCCTGCCCCGCCGCCCCGGCGCGGCGAGTCGGTGTGCAGCACTGGAGCAGGCTCGGCGTTATCTGCTTGGTGACCTGCTGCAGGATCAGCTTGTTGTTCACTCTGTGGCAGATTATGTGATGGACATCTGGAAGATGCGGGACACCGTCCTTAAGGGGCGCGGGACCAATGGGCGCGAGCCTGTGGTGTAACTATCTTTATCTTTATCCCTGCGGAGCGGAGGTGCGCGGCTCCAACAGGCTGCCCGGCCACGGGCTGCGCCGCCGAGGTGCGCCGCCGGCGGCCGCGCCGCGCCGCGGGCCGCGCGCCGCCCGCGCGCGCGCCGCTCGCCGGCGCCGCGGCGCGGCGATGCCGTGCGCCGTATCCCCTGCCCCGTCGGAGCCCGCGGCAGCGGCGGCCGGCGACGCAGCTGCCCGACGCCGGGACGATGCCCGGCGGGTGCGACATGATGCAGGTGGACGCAGACGGCGGCGGTGCCCCGCCCCGGCGCGGCGAGTCGGTGTGCAGCACTGGAGCAGGCTCGGCGTTATCTGCTTGGTGACCTGCTGCAGGATCAGCTTGTTGTTCACTCTGTGGCAGATTATGTGATGGACATCTGGAAGATGCGGGACACCGTCCTTAAGGGGCGCGGGACCAATGGGCGCGAGCCTGTGGTGTAACTATCTTTATCTTTATCCCTGCGGAGCGGAGGTGCGCGGCTCCAACAGGCTGCCCGGCCACGGGCTGCGCCGCCGAGGTGCGCCGCCGGCGGCCGCGCCGCGCCGCGGGCCGCGCGCCGCCCGCGCGCGCGCCGCTCGCCGGCGCCGCGGCGCGGCGATGCCGTGCGCCGTTTCCCCTGCCCCGCCGCCCTTGCGGAGCGGAGGTGCGCGGCTCCAACAGGCTGCCCGGCCACGTAACAAAAAAAAACAAAACAGGCTGCCCGGCCACGGGCTGCGCCGCCGAGGTGCGCCGCCGGCGGCCGCGCCGCGCCGCGGGCCGCGCGCCGCCCGCGCGCGCGCCGCTCGCCGGCGCCGCGGCGCGGCGATGCCGTGCGCCGTTTCCCCTGCCCCGCCGCCCCTGCGGAGCGGAGGTGCGCGGCTCCAACAGGCTGCCCGGCCACGTAACAAAAAAAAAAAAACAGGCTGCCCGGCCACGGGCTGCGCCGCCGAGGTGCGCCGCCGGCGGCCGCGCCGCGCCGCGGGCCGCGCGCCGCCCGCGCGCGCGCCGCTCGCCGGCGCCGCGGCGCGGCGATGCCGTGCGCCGTATCCCCTGCCCCGCCGCCCCGGCGCGGCGAGTCGGTGTGCAGCACTGGAGCAGGCTCGGCGTTATCTGCTTGGTGACCTGCTGCAGGATCAGCTTGTTGTTCACTCTGTGGCAGATTATGTGATGGACATCTGGAAGATGCGGGACACCGTCCTTAAGGGGCGCGGGACCAATGGGCGCGAGCCTGTGGTGTAACTATCTTTATCTTTATCCCTGCGGAGCGGAGGTGCGCGGCTCCAACAGGCTGCCCGGCCACGGGCTGCGCCGCCGAGGTGCGCCGCCGGCGGCCGCGCCGCGCCGCGGGCCGCGCGCCGCCCGCGCGCGCGCCGCTCGCCGGCGCCGCGGCGCGGCGATGCCGTGCGCCGTTTCCCCTGCCCCGCCGCCCTTGCGGAGCGGAGGTGCGCGGCTCCAACAGGCTGCCCGGCCACGTAACAAAAAAAAAAAACAGGCTGCCCGGCCACGGGCTGCGCCGCCGAGGTGCGCCGCCGGCGGCCGCGCCGCGCCGCGGGCCGCGCGCCGCCCGCGCGCGCGCCGCTCGCCGGCGCCGCGGCGCGGCGATGCCGTGCGCCGTATCCCCTGCCCCGCCGCCCCGGCGCGGCGAGTCGGTGTGCAGCACTGGAGCAGGCTCGGCGTTATCTGCTTGGTGACCTGCTGCAGGATCAGCTTGTTGTTCACTCTGTGGCAGATTATGTGATGGACATCTGGAAGATGCGGGACACCGTCCTTAAGGGGCGCGGGACCAATGGGCGCGAGCCTGTGGTGTAACTATCTTTATCTTTATCCCTGCGGAGCGGAGGTGCGCGGCTCCAACAGGCTGCCCGGCCACGTCTTGGTCGGAGTAGGTGCGGTTGTTGCCGGCTAGAGGAGCGAGTCGACAACGGCGGAGAGCAGCGGTTGGCCAACGAGAGAGCACGGAGACACAAGTGAAGGAGCAAAGGTTACACGTGCGTGGTGAAGAGACTCCTTAGGCAAACGGGGCGGGCGCACGGAGCTATATAGCCGAAACGGTATCGGTAATCGCAGCTTCTCGGCGGCTGCCGGAAGCTGCGCCGTAAGCAGCTTCCACCGCGGTTAGCACCTTCCACAAGAGCCCAACTAAGGCCCAATGTTCCGAGTAGCTTCCTTTAGGCTCCATGCACGCAATGGGGTGAGTGTGCGGCCGAAAACACGCACTCTCATCACTCCCACGCGGACGCAACACTCACACCATGCCCATGCCGGTGCGGCACGCCACAAACTTGGACAGCGCCAGCGGCTTGGTGAGCGCGTCGGCGATGTTGTCGGCCGTGGGCACGTAGTGGAACGTGACCTCGCCGCGGGCCACGCGCTCGCGCGCAAAGTGGTGCGCGACGTCAATGTGCTTCGAGCGCTGCGAGGACACGGGGTTGCGCAGCAGCTTGATCGCACCCTGGTTGTCGGAGAGGATGTCGATGGCACCGATGTTGAACTTGAGGTCGCTCATGAGCTTGCGCAGCCAGAGCGCCTCCTTGACCGCAGCGGAGGCGGCCATGTACTCGGCCTCGGTGGTGGAGGCCGCGACGGTCTGCTGCTTCTTGCTGGACCAGGTGATCGCGCCGCCGTTGAGGGTGAAGACGTAGCCGGTGGTCGAGCGGCGCGTGTCGAGGTCGGCCGCGTAGTCCGAGTCACACATGCCGTTGAGGTCCAGGCTGCCCTTGATGCCGCCGTAGATGATGCCAATGTTGGTGGTGCCGGCCAGGTAGCGGAGCACGCCCTTGGCCACGCCCCAGTGCACGGTCGTGGGGCAGGACATGAAGCGTGTCAACGCGCTCACCGCAAAGGCGATGTCGGGGCGCACCGTGATGGAGAGGTAGAGGAGCGCTCCCACGAGCGACGTGTAGGGGTAGGCCACGGTGTCGAGCGGGTCGCCGTTGTCCTTGGTGAGCTTGGTGCCGAGGCTCACGGGGATGTCGCGGGGCGCGCAGTCGGCGAGCCCGTACTTGGAGACGAGCTCGGTCACCATCTTCTCGTTGGTGATCTTGATGGTCTTGTTGATGCGGTCGCGCGTGATGTGCATGCCGAGGTACTGGCTCACCTCGCCGAGGTCGCGGGTCTTGAAGGCGGCAAAGAGCTCCGCCTTGACCGACTCGGCGAGCGCGCAGTTGCGCGCAATGATGAGGATGTCGTCGACGTAGATGAGGATGTACGCGCCGGAGGTGCCGACGTAGAGCGATGCGTCGGCCTTGGACGGCGCGAAGCCCATCTTGGTGAGCTCCTCGTGCAGGCGCGAGTGCCACGCGCGCGGGGCCTGCTTGAGGCCGTAGAGCGCCTTGATCAGGCGGCACGCGCGGCCGGAGCCGTCGTCGTAGCCCTCGGGCTGGCTGATCCACACCTCCTCCTCGAGGTTGCCTTGGAGGAAGGCGTTCTTAATGTCGATCTGGATGATCTCGTAGTCGTGCGCAGCGGCGAGCGCGAGCACCGCGCGCAGCGTGGCGTACTTGCCGACGGGGGCGAAGACCTCGTCGTAGTCGATGCCCTCGATCTGGTGGAAGCCCTTGGCGACGATGCGGCCCTTGTAGCGCTCGATGTTGCCGGCGAGGTCGGTCTTGGTCGTTAGGACCCACTTGGTCGGGATGATCTTGACGCCGGCGGGCGGCACGTCGAGCTCCCACGTGTTGTTGGCCACGTGGGCGGCGATCTCCTCGTTCATGGCGCCGTCCCACTTGGACGCGTCGAGCCGGCCGAGCGCCTCGGTGCGCGTGGCCGGGTCGGGCAAGATCTGCCCCGCGTAGTGCGCGGCGGCGGCGGCGTTCCACCACTCACCGGGCTTGCGCGACACGCGCCCCGAGCGCGTGATGGTGCCGCCGGTGGTGGAGTCGGTGCCGCCGGCGGTCGGCCCCGGCATGTTGTCGTTGCTCTCGGGCGCCGGGCTCGGCGCGGGCGGCGGCGAGCCGCCCGGGCTCGAGGGCGGGGAGCCGCCGGGGCTCGCGGGCGGGGAGCCGCCCGGGGTGCCCGGCGGGGAGCCGCTCGGCGGCGCGCCGTCGTGCGCGCCGGAGTCGGGCTCGTCCTCAAAGGCGTCGTCCGCCGGGAACTTCTCGGCGGCGTAGCGGGTGATGTCGGGGTCGATGAGCGTCGGGGACTTGTAGTTGGCGAAGCTCTTGGAGAGCACCTTGCTCTCGTCGAAGACGACGTTGCGGCTCGACTTGATGTTGCCGTCGGGCATGAGGATGCGGTAGCCCTTGCCAAAGGCCGGGTAGCCCACCATGATGCCCTTCTCGGCGTGCGGCTCGAGCTTGGTCCTCTTCTCCTTGGGCACGTGGGCGTAGGCCGTGGCGCCAAAGACGCGGAGCGTTGACACGTCGGGCTTGAGGCCGAAGAAGGCCTCGAACGGCGTCTTGGGCTTGCCGCTCACGGGAGAAAGGTTGCGGAGGTGGTTGGCCGTCATGATCGCCTCACCCCACGCCGCGGGCGGGAGCTCGGCGGCGTAGATCATGGGGAGCACCTTGTTGAGGAGCGTGCGGTTGAGCCGCTCGGCGGTGCCGTTTTGCTCGGGCGTGTAGGGCATGGTCTTTTGGTGCGCGATGCCCTTGTCCTTGAAGAAGCCGGAGAGGTCGGCGTTGACGTACTCGGAGCCGTTGTCGGTGCGGACGGCCTTGACGTGGGCGTCGGTTTGCTTCTCCATGTAGGTGAGCACCTCCTTGACGGCCGGCGTGACGTCGGCCTTGCTCTTGAGCGTGCGCACGATGGAGTAGCCCGTCGCGTGGTCGATGAAGGTCGCGGCGTACTTGGCGCCGCCGTAAGAGAGCTCGGTCATGGGGCCGCACACGTCCATGCTCACGAGCGCGAGCGGCGTGTCGTACACCGTCGCGGACTCACCGAAGGGGAGGCGCGTCGTCTTGCCCATCACGCACGGCTCGCACATGGGGAGCGCCTTGAAGTCGGTGGTCGTGAGGTCCATGCCGGTCACCATGCCGTGCTTGGCGGCGCGCTCGAGGTTGGCGTAGCCGAGGTGGCCAAAGCGCGCGTGCCACACCTCGGGCGCCTCTTTGGCAATGAGCGCCGGGCTCGGGGAGCCGCGGAGCGTGTTGCTCACGATGCACGGGATGCCGTTGGGCGCGTCGATGGCGGTGACGATCGTCTCGCCGCCCATGCGCACGGCGCACTTGTTGCCCTCCATGATGAACGTGGCGCCGGCGAGCTTGGCCATCTTGATGGAGACGAGCTTGGCCGCAAAGCCGGGGATGTAGAGCACGCGGCGGAGCACGATGCGCCGCGAGATGACGTTGGACTCGTGCAAGATGGCGTCGCCCTCGAGCTCGGCGGCGACCACCTCGCCGGTGCCCACGATGACCTTGGTCGAGCACGGCTTGGGATTATTGAGGTCGCCGGCGTCGTTGGTGATGTGGCGCTCGGCCCCCGAGTCGATGAACCACGTGCACGCGTAGTCCGGGTTGTCGTAGTCGGGCGCGAGCGTGGTGGCGGTCCACGCCACCTCGCGCCGCTCGGTGTCGGGCGTGCCCTTGCGCGCCTCGACCGCGGCCCGCTCGCGGCACTCACCGATGAAGTGGCCGGGCTTCTTGCAATAGTAGCACACGTCTTTGGCGTCCTTGGACGCGCCGAAGCGCGGCCGGTTGCCGCCGGGCGAGCCGCCGCCGTTGAACGGGCGCGGCGGGTTGACGAAGCGCGACGCGCCGAGCATGGGCGCGCGCGGGTTGAAGGGCTTGTTGAAGCGCGGGTTGAACGTCTTGTTGAGCGGCTTGAACTTGGGCCGCGGCGCGGTCGCAAAGTAGGCCTTCTCGGTGTTGGCCGGGGTTTGCGCCTCCACGGTCAAGAGCTCGGAGATGACCTCCTCGAGCGTGGGGAAGGGCTTCTTGCTCATGATGATCTTCTTGGTGACCTCGTAGGCGCTCGGGAGCTTGTCGAGCATGGCGAGCGAGATGTCCATGTCGTCCACCGTGGCGCCGGCGGAGATGAGGTTGTCCTTGAGCGCGTACGCGCGGCCGGCAAAGGCCGTGATGGTCTCGGTGTTGCCCTTGGCGAGCGTGCTCAACTCGCGCTTGAAGCGCACGATGCTTGCCGTGTTTTGGGTGTGGTACATGTTGGCGAGCTTGTCCCACGCTTCCTTGGCGGTGGTGCACGTTTGGATGAGTGGCAAGATCTTGTTGTCGACGGAGAGGACGATGGCGGCGAGGGCCTTGTCGTCCCGCGCGGCGTCGCGCGCGGGCGCGGCGTCGGCGTCGTTGCCGGGCGGCGGCGCGTCGATGAGCGCGCCATAGAAGCCCTTGAGCTTGAGGTAGAAGGTAATCTTGGTGCTCCACGTGACGTAGTTGGAGCCGGTGAATCGCTCAACGCCAAACTTTTCAAAGTCCATCATGACGGTAGCCGCGTTGGCGGGCCGATGGAGTTGTTGGCGGATGTCTCCCACGTCACGCCGCGCCGTAGACGCGCGCACGTACGAGGTGTACGGACGCCCCGCCTAGATGTCCGATGCACGCGGCCGAGACGTACGCACACCTACGTACGGCGCGGGCGCGGGCGGACGGCGAAGGGGGCAAGGCCCCTTTGAAGTTAGCTCGGGTTTGGAGACACGAGGCGCGCGCTAGCGTAGCGTGCGAGCGTAGCCGAGGCGCACGCGCGGGCGCAAGAGCGGCCGGGCGCGAGCGCGGCGCGCGTTACGAGTTGGTCGAGGGCGCCGAGGGTCGTAGGGGCGCGAGGGTCGAGGGCGCCGAGAGTCGTAGGGGCGCGAGGGTCGAGGGCGCCGAGGGTCGTAGGGGCGCGGGTCGAGGGATGTCCTCCAACGTCACGCCGCCGTGTAGACACGCACGCCCAAGGTGCACGGACGCCCGCCTTGATGACCGATGCGCACGGCCGGGTCGTACGTACACCTGTGAGCGGCGCGGGCGGGCGGACGGGCGAAGGGCCGAGGCCCTTGAGCGTGAGAAGAGGCAAAGTCGGCGCGAGAAGGGCCGACGTCGAGCGCGCGGCGCCGAGTAGATCGAGCGCGGCGCGGGAAGCGCGACGGAGCGCGACGGAGCGCAAACGAGCACGCGCGAGCAAGCGCGGCGCGATTTACTGCGTTTGACGAGGGCGACTCAAGTACGAAAAGTCGCGGACAAGGGGCGATGGCTTCTGCCAAGCGCCAAGTAGACAATAGGGCTCTCGAATAGGACGGTGGAGGTCGCAGGATCTTTTTTTTTTTTTTTTTTTTTACAATGGGTGACCAAACAAGGACCGAGGCCCAGGGGCAGCCCACTGAAAAAAACTCCAACGGGAAGAGCGCAGCAACCCCTCGTGAAAAACCGCGCCCCGGCGCCCCCCGAGAGGGGGCACACACATCACCCAACGGCACAGCCAGAGGCCAACGCCCAACGGGCGCCCAAGGAGACCAGGTGATGCCCCGCAATCAAAGGGGCAGCAGCAGATCAGGCCGCACACCCCCCTTCCGGTGCGGCGAGCCGCACCGGGCATCGGCGCAGCGAGGTGCACCGGCTCCAAGCCTCCGCGCAGAGACCACGCGCAAACGCCATCCACGCTGGCGGCGGCAGGGGCCGGCCTCAGCGGCATCAGCCCCCGCGCCTCGCGACGACACACGCACACACCAGGGGGCAGCAGTTGGCTTTGCTGCAAAAACCCCTGAGAAAGCCGCGCACCGATGAGAAAGCCGCCCCACCGGGCAGGCAGCACGCCAAGCCGCCGCGCACGGAGCGCGTGCAGCCGCCAAACACGCCGGCGGCGCCAGGGGCCGGCCCCATCGGCTGCAGCCCCCTTGCCGCGCGACGACAAACACGCAGACACCAGCCCCGCGGCACGGGCGGACACCGCCCAACCTTGCACGCTGCAGAAGAGGCGCGACACGCATCCAGCCGGGGTCGCAGCAAGCCCGGCCGCGGACCCCCCCGGCCCCTGCAGCTAGCCGCCGCGCTGCGCCGCCGCCGCCGCCGCCGCCGCCGCCGCGGGGTCCTGCGCCGCCGGCGGGGCCAGCGCCGGCGCCGCCGGCAGCGCCGGCACGCCCGCTGCGGTGAGCCGGAACTCCATTGTGAAGCGGCCCCCGTGCTGGCCCGTGCGCGCGATGACCCCCCGGTGGCACCACCGGCGTTCGAAATCTGCCTGAGTGAGCTCCTTGCCGGAACCCGACAGCCATGAGCGCGGCACGCCCGCCAGCGCGCGCACGTCCATCGCTGCCTTGCGCCAGTCCAGCACGACTGCGTCGCGCACCGAGTACACAAAGATGCGAATCGCCGCCACAGGCGCGTGCCCGGGCTGGCCGCCGCCGTGCCGCGCGCGCGCGGCGAGCAGGGCGCGCAGCAGCAGCAGGCGGAGGTGCGTCCAGAGCTGCTGCAGCTCCGGCGCGACGCCCGACCTGGCAAAGTCGTCCGCCAGCATCACCCTGGGCGGGGGCGGCGCGCGCGGGAAGCCCGGCTGCAGCCGCGCCCAGAGGTGAGCAAACCACTGCAGCACCGCCGCCGCCACGGGGCATCCGCCGAGGACGTGGCCGAGCGTCTTTTTTTTTTTTTTTTTTTTTTTTTGTTACAATGGGTGACCAAACAAGGACCGAGGCCCAGGGGCAGCCCACTGAAAAAAAACTCGAACGGGAAGAGCGCAGCAACCCCTCGTGAAAAACCGCGCCCCGGCGCCCCCCGAGAGGGGGCACACACATCACCCAACGGCACAGCCAGAGGCCAACGCCCAACGGGCGCCCAAGGAGACCAGGTGATGCCCCGCAATCAAAGGGGCAGCAGCAGATCAGGCCGCACACCCCCCTTCCGGTGCGGCGAGCCGCACCGGGCATCGGCGCAGCGAGGTGCACCGGCTCCAAGCCTCCGCGCAGAGACCACGCGCAAACGCCATCCACGCTGGCGGCGGCAGGGGCCGGCCTCAGCGGCATCAGCCCCCGCGCCTCGCGACGACACACGCACACACCAGGGGGCAGCAGTTGGCTTTGCTGCAAAAACCCCTGAGAAAGCCGCGCACCGATGAGAAAGCCGCCCCACCGGGCAGGCAGCACGCCAAGCCGCCGCGCACGGAGCGCGTGCAGCCGCCAAACACGCCGGCCGAGCGTCTCCAGCGGCGGCTGCTGCTGCGCGCGGCAGAGCGGGTGCGGGCACGCCAGCTCCGCCAGCTCCGGCGCCGCGCGTCGCAGGATCGAATCTGGGGCCTTCTTTTTGGGCCGCTTGACGGAGGCCTCCGGAGCTCCGCGGAGTTGTCGAGTTGCCGGAGCGATGCGCGCGAAGCCTCCGCGATGCCTTTAGAGCACCGGGGATGGGCTCATGACCTCTTGGTCGGAGTAGGTGCGGTTGTTGCCGGCTAGAGGAGCGAGTCGACAACGGCGGAGAGCAGCGGTTGGCCAACGAGAGAGCACGGAGACACAAGTGAAGGAGCAAAGGTTACACGTGCGTGGTGAAGAGACTCCTTAGGCAAACGGGGCGGGCGCACGGAGCTATATAGCCGAAACGGTATCGGTAATCGCAGCTTCTCGGCGGCTGCCGGAAGCTGCGCCGTAAGCAGCTTCCACCGCGGTTAGCACCTTCCACAAGAGCCCAACTAAGGCCCAATGTTCCGAGTAGCTTCCTTTAGGCTCCATGCACGCAATGGGGTGAGTGTGCGGCCGAAAACACGCACTCTCATCACCACGGGCTGCGCCGCCGAGGTGCGCCGCCGGCGGCCGCGCCGCGCCGCGGCCGCGCGCCGCCCGCGCGCGCGCCGCTCGCCGGCGCCGCGGCGCGGCGATGCCGTGCGCCGTTTCCCCTGCCCCGCCGCCCCTGCGGAGCGGAGGTGCGCGGCTCCAACAGGCTGCCCGGCCACGGGCTGCGCCGCCGAGGTGCGCCGCCGGCGGCCGCGCCGCGCCGCGGGCCGCGCGCCGCCCGCGCGCGCGCCGCTCGCCGGCGCCGCGGCGCGGCGATGCCGTGCGCCGTTTCCCCTGCCCCGCCGCCCCTGCGGAGCGGAGGTGCGCGGCTCCAACAGGCTGCCCGGCCACGTAACAAAAAAAAAAAAAACAGGCTGCCCGGCCACGGGCTGCGCCGCCGAGGTGCGCCGCCGGCGGCCGCGCCGCGCCTCGGGCCGCGCGCCGCCCGCGCGCGCGCCGCTCGCCGGCGCCGCGGCGCGGCGATGCCGTGCGCCGTTTCCCCTGCCCCGCCGCCCCTGCGGAGCGGAGGTGCGCGGCTCCAACAGGCTGCCCGGCCACGTAACAAAAAAAAAAAAAAACAGGCTGCCCGGCCACGGGCTGCGCCGCCGAGGTGCGCCGCCGGCGGCCGCGCCGCGCCGCGGGCCGCGCGCCGCCCGCGCGCGCGCCGCTCGCCGGCGCCGCGGCGCGGCGATGCCGTGCGCCGTTTCCCCTGCCCCGCCGCCCCTGCGGAGCGGAGGTGCGCGGCTCCAACAGGCTGCCCGGCCACGGGCTGCGCCGCCGAGGTGCGCCGCCGGCGGCCGCGCCGCGCCGCGGGCCGCGCGCCGCCCGCGCGCGCGCCGCTCGCCGGCGCCGCGGCGCGGCGATGCCGTGCGCCGTTTCCCCTGCCCCGCCGCCCTTGCGGAGCGGAGGTGCGCGGCTCCAACAGGCTGCCCGGCCACGGGCTGCGCCGCCGAGGTGCGCCGCCGGCGGCCGCGCCGCGCCGCGGGCCGCGCGCCGCCCGCGCGCGCGCCGCTCGCCGGCGCCGCGGCGCGGCGATGCCGTGCGCCGTTTCCCCTGCCCCGCCGCCCCTGCGGAGCGGAGGTGCGCGGCTCCAACAGGCTGCCCGGCCACGGGCTGCGCCGCCGAGGTGCGCCGCCGGCGGCCGCGCCGCGCCGCGGGCCGCGCGCCGCCCGCGCGCGCGCCGCTCGCCGGCGCCGCGGCGCGGCGATGCCGTGCGCCGTTCCCCTGCCCCGCCGCCCCTGCGGAGCGGAGGTGCGCGGCTCCAACAGGCTGCCCGGCCACGTAACAAAAAAAAATAAAAACAGGCTGCCCGGCCACGGGCTGCGCCGCCGAGGTGCGCCGCCGGCGGCCGCGCCGCGCCGCGGGCCGCGCGCCGCCCGCGCGCGCGCCGCTCGCCGGCGCCGCGGCGCGGCGATGCCGTGCGCCGTTTCCCCTGCCCCGCCGCCCCTGCGGAGCGGAGGTGCGCGGCTCCAACAGGCTGCCCGGCCACGGGCTGCGCCGCCGAGGTGCGCCGCCGGCGGCCGCGCCGCGCCGCGGGCCGCGCGCCGCCCGCGCGCGCGCCGCTCGCCGGCGCCGCGGCGCGGCGATGCCGTGCGCCGTTTCCCCTGCCCCGCCGCCCTTGCGGAGCGGAGGTGCGCGGCTCCAACAGGCTGCCCGGCCACGGGCTGCGCCGCCGAGGTGCGCCGCCGGCGGCCGCGCCGCGCCGCGGGCCGCGCGCCGCCCGCGCGCGCGCCGCTCGCCGGCGCCGCGGCGCGGCGATGCCGTGCGCCGTTTCCCCTGCCCCGCCGCCCCTGCGGAGCGGAGGTGCGCGGCTCCAACAGGCTGCCCGGCCACGGGCTGCGCCGCCGAGGTGCGCCGCCGGCGGCCGCGCCGCGCCGCGGGCCGCGCGCCGCCCGCGCGCGCGCCGCTCGCCGGCGCCGCGGCGCGGCGATGCCGTGCGCCGTTCCCCTGCCCCGCCGCCCCTGCGGAGCGGAGGTGCGCGGCTCCAACAGGCTGCCCGGCCACGTAACAAAAAAAAAATAAAAACAGGCTGCCCGGCCGCGCTGCGCCGCCGAGGTGCGCCGCCGGCGGCCGCGCGCGCGCCGCGGGCGCGCGCCGCGCGCCCGCGCGCGCGCGCGCGCCGGCGCCGCGGCGCGGCGATGCCGTGCGCCGTTTCCCCTGCCCCGCCGCCCCTGCGGAGCGGAGGTGCGCGGCTCCAACAGGCTGCCCGGCCACGGGCTGCGCCGCCGAGGTGCGCCGCCGGCGGCCGCGCCGCGCCGCGGGCCGCGCGCCGCCCGCGCGCGCGCCGCTCGCCGGCGCCGCGGCGCGGCGATGCCGTGCGCCGTTTCCCCTGCCCCGCCGCCCCTGCGGAGCGGAGGTGCGCGGCTTTTTTTTTTTTTTTTTGTTACAATGGGTGACCAAACAAGGACCGAGGCCCAGGGGCAGCCCACTGAAAAAAACTCCAACGGGAAGAGCGCAGCAACCCCTCGTGAAAAACCGCGCCCCGGCGCCCCCCGAGAGGGGGCACACACATCACCCAACGGCACAGCCAGAGGCCAACGCCCAACGGGCGCCCAAGGAGACCAGGTGATGCCCCGCAATCAAAGGGGCAGCAGCAGATCAGGCCGCACACCCCCCTTCCGGTGCGGCGAGCCGCACCGGGCATCGGCGCAGCGAGGTGCACCGGCTCCAAGCCTCCGCGCAGAGACCACGCGCAAACGCCATCCACGCTGGCGGCGGCAGGGGCCGGCCTCAGCGGCATCAGCCCCCGCGCCTCGCGACGACACACGCACACACCAGGGGGCAGCAGTTGGCTTTGCTGCAAAAACCCCTGAGAAAGCCGCGCACCGATGAGAAAGCCGCCCCACCGGGCAGGCAGCACGCCAAGCCGCCGCGCACGGAGCGCGTGCAGCCGCCAAACACGCCGGCGGCGCCAGGGGCCGGCCCCATCGGCTGCAGCCCCCTTGCCGCGCGACGACAAACACGCAGACACCAGCCCCGCGGCACGGGCGGACACCGCCCAACCTTGCACGCTGCAGAAGAGGCGCGACACGCATCCAGCCGGGGTCGCAGCAAGCCCGGCCGCGGACCCCCCGGCCCCTGCAGCTAGCCGCCGCGCTGCGCCGCCGCCGCCGCCGCCGCCGCCGCCGCGGGGTCCTGCGCCGCCGGCGGGGCCAGCGCCGGCGCCGCCGGCAGCGCCGGCACGCCCGCTGCGGTGAGCCGGAACTCCATTGTGAAGCGGCCCCCGTGCTGGCCCGTGCGCGCGATGACCCCTCGGTGGCACCACCGGCGTTCGAAATCTGCCTGAGTGAGCTCCTTGCCGGAGCCCGACAGCCAGGAGCGCGGCACGCCCGCCAGCGCGCGCACGTCCATCGCTGCCTTGCGCCAGTCCAGCATGACTGCGTCGCGCACCGAGTACACAAAGATGCGAACCGCCGCCACAGGCGCGTGCCCGGGCTGGCCGCCGCCGTGCCGCGCGCGCGCGGCGAGCAGGGCGCGCAGCAGCAGCAGGCGGAGGTGCGTCCAGAGCTGCTGCAGCTCCGGCGCGACGCCCGACCTGGCAAAGTCGTCCGCCAGCATCACCCTGGGCGGGGGGCGCGCGCGGGAAGCCCGGCTGCAGCCGCGCCCAGAGGTGAGCAAACCACTGCAGCACCGCCGCCGCCACGGGGCATCCGCCGAGGACGTGGCCGAGCGTCTCCAGCGGCGGCTGCTGCTGCGCGCGGCAGAGCGGGTGCGGGCACGCCAGCTCCGCCAGCTCCGGCGCCGCGCGCTGGTAAGAGAAGACCCTGTCGCCGCTGACGCGCACCCCGCCGTGCAGCAGGCTCCAGCCAAAGTGTCGCAGGGCGCGCGGCATGCGCGCCTGCTGCGCGCGCGCGTAGCAGGCGGCCCAGGCGGGCGGCTCCGCGCGCTCGCCGGCGCGCGGCGGCGCAGTCGCACCAGTGAGCGGGTCGACGAGGTCGTTGGCCGCCGGCTCCTGAACCAGGGTCCTGCGCTGCTCCAGCTGCTGCTCCCGCCGCTGCTCATGCTCCTCGCGCCGCGCCGCGGCGGCAGCGGCCGCCGCCGGCCCGACGCGCTCCATGACGTGGCGCCGCGGGGGCGAGACTTTCTGCCACGCCGGCAGCCCAGGCTCCGGGTCTGGCGTCTCGGCTCGCTGCCGCTCCGCCCAGCTGCGCTTCTGGCCCGCCTCCCGCCGCGCGATGGCGCTGGCCGGGCATGCCTGGCCGTAGCCGGCGCGCCAGAGGCCCGGCACGCAGCCAACGCCGGGCGTCCAGCCCCCTGCCGGCGTGACCTCGCGCGCGCAGCGCAGCTGCAGCAGCCGCAGGGTCGCGCCGCGCACCGTAAACTGCATGACCGTGGCCGCGTGCCCGAGCCCCCACACGGAGGGGTCGACGCGGACGTCAGGCCAGAAGCCCACGAGGAACCATCGCCGCGCCCTGCTGTGCAGCTCCGGCTGCTCCGCCGGCGCCGCTGCCCCGGGCGCTCCGGCCGCCGCGCGCTGCGCGCCCGCCGCTGGCCGCGGCGCCTGCGCCGCGTCCACCACGCAGCAGTCCTCCCACCCCCCGCCGCGACTATCTCGGGCGGGGGCTCGGCGGTGCGGAGCCTGCTGTCAGGCCCCACCTCGAAGAAGCTCGCCGCTGCCGCGCCCAGCGCCCACCGCCGTACCCACCGCACGGCGGGCGGCGGCGGCGGCGGCTGCGGCGGCTGCTCCACCGGCAGCGCCGCCAGCGGCTGCTGGGGCTGCTGCACCACGCCGCCGCCCGGCGACGGCGGCGCCGCGCTGGGCCGCAGCGCCTGCCAACCCGGCGCGCTCGGCCCGCTGCGCGCGAGCGCCTGCTGCCACTCACCCGGCATGACGACGCCGTCGGCGGCCGGCCGCCACGGCAGGCGCGGCGCCGCCTGCCCGAGGCTGTCGCTGCGCAGCTCCGCGGGCAGGTCCTCGAGCGACGCGATGCGCGCGCCGCCCAGGGCCGCGCCGACGCTGCAGTTGCCCACCAGGGCCTCCACCCTGATCTGCTCCACGGTCATGCTGCCGTGGGGGATCACCCGGTGCACGCCGAGAGCCGCAAACGCGCAGGCGATCGCGCCCCACCGCCACGGCAGCTGCGCCCGCAGCTCCAGCGCGGTGCCCTGCACGAGGGCGGCGGTGCCCCGGCCAGGCAGCGCGCGCGCGAAGCGCGCCGCCGCGGGTGGCTTCCAGGCCGCCCCCACCGGGTGCAGCAGCCTGGCGGCCGTCTTGGCCAGCATTGCCGTGGTGAAGGCCGCGACGTCGACCTGCGCCTCGCCGCCCATGCTCGCGGGCAGGCACGCGATGGCCGCCCGCGGAACCTGCCTGATAATGCGGTTGTCGCTCTCGCGGATGCACCAGTTGCCGACGATGTAGGCGGTGACGCGCCGCTGGATGAGGCGCAGGAGGTCGGCCGGCACCGGCACAAACTGCGCGTGCCAGCCCACGCAGGCCGCGAGCACCTGGCGCGCAACGTGCCGGCGGCCCGGGCGCGTGAGCGCGTACCGCGACCAGTGCGCGATGCGGCAGGTGATGGTGCGCAGCCGCTCGCGGTAAAGCTGCGCCGCGTGCCGCCCGACGCCGGTGGCAGAGAGCAGCACGCCCAGGTGCCTGATCGGCGCCTGCTCTGTGTCCGGGAAGCACACGCCCGTGCTGCACTCGACCAGCTGCCCGCTGCCATCCGGCTGCAGCTGCAGCGCCGGGTGGTCGCCCAGCAGCATGCCCTTGCACTTGGCCAGGTTGAGCTGCGCGCCGCTGGCCAGGCAGAACGGCGCGACGGCGCCGTCCAGCAGCCGCTTGGCGCTCTCCAGTGACGCTGCGTGCAGGGTGGTGTCGTCTGCGTGCTGGTGGCAGCAGGGCGCGGCCCTGCGCCGCCGGGCAGCTGCAGGCTGGCAAAACCGGGCTGCCGCTGCACGCGCCGGCACATGGCCGCCAGCGGCTGCGCCGCCAGCACATACAGCAGCGGGCTGAGCGGGCTGCCCTGCGCGCAGCCCGACGCACGCTGAACTCGCGGCTGACATGGCCGCCGTTGAAGGCGACGCGCGCGCCGCGTGCCTGCGAGCAGCAGGCGGACCCAGCGCGTGGTT